>BQNB010002550.1:20962-50132 GCA_026074375.1 Tanacetum coccineum
TTGATGTTTTCTTCTTCCCCACCATATTCTCCTTTCCCAACAAATCCTTCTTCTTTCTCAGTGACATCTTCAATATCGGTATCATAAACTGACATCGATTCTTCTTCTACACGCAAAACAACACCCGAAAATGACACATTATTCTTACCCTCTTGAAAATTTGGATAATTGTCAACAAATCCTTTCCCAACATCTCCACTCACAATCTCTTCTTCATATGGATAATCATCAAATACTGGAGGTCCTTCATAATCGTCATCAAATTGATCATCATCAAATATTGGAGGTCCTTCATAATCGTCACCCGCCATACAATAATATTTCCATTTACCAGAAGATGAACCATCACCCTCAAAGAACGGATATTCAGACTCTTCGCCTTCACTTCTCCTTGGAGGCATCTTAATCAGGAACTTCGGCTCTTGATACCAACTGATGTAGTGAAAAAAAGGAGATAACACACAAATTGAATCTGTTGATTCACACGAATACCAGAAACAATCTTCCAACTATCGTTGATTCAAAAGAATACCGATAATCAGGCAAACTCCAACAATCGTTGATTCAAACGAATACCGATTATTAAGAGGATCTTAGCAAACCGCCAAGAACAAAGCAAAGCTTTTATTATTAAAACTCAAAGATATCCCCATACAAAGAAAAGGTCTAATATTTATAGGAAAACTATTGACCTTTCAGTTTCCCTAAATTTATAACTACTTAGAAATTAAATACTATCCTAATCACAATTTATTGTCAAACTTAAAGAAAATTAATGTCTTGCTTTGACTATGCGTTTTAAGTTTGACTAGAAGTTGAAACCGCATCATTCAATTGCAGCCTTTGATGCATCCGTATGAAGTTCAAAAACTTTGGAAAAGTCAGGCAATACCAAAATTGGTGTTGTAGTAAGCTTTTCTTTGACAACCTGAAAAGCTGACTCTGCCTCCTTCGTCCACACAAATGATTTTCCCTTCATGCAATCTGTCAAAGGGGCCATAATGGAACTAAAATTCGAGATGAACCGCCTATAAAAAGAAGCAAGGCCATGAAAACTTCGGACTTCAGTAATGGTAGTTGGGGTTGGCCATTCTTGAACAGCTGCTACCTTAGACTCGTCCACTTGTATTCCTTCACCAGAAACAACATACCCTAAAAACAAAAGCTTAGGGGTCATGAACACACATTTCTTCGTAGCTGCATAAAAACTATCCTTGCGAAGTAAGGTTAAGACCTGCCTCACATGGGTGACATGCTCACTGAAAGAAGCACTATAAATGAGAATATCATCAAAATAAACAACCACAAACTTCCCAATAAAAGGTCTAAGCAATTGATTCATCACACACATAAATGTGCTAGGTGCTTTTGATAAACCAAAAGGCATCACTAACCACTTATACAATCCTTCACGCGTCTTAAAGGCTGTTTTCCATTCATTACCAGGCCTAAGACGAATCTGGTAATACCCACTCTTCAAATCCAATTTCATGAAGATAGTAGCACCATTAATTTAGTCAAGCAAATCATCAAGGCGAGGGATAGGAAACCTGTACCTCATAGTATTCTTGTTAATGGCTCGACTGTTAATACACATACGCCATGATCCATCCTTCTTTGGAGTCAATAGGGTAGGAACAGCACATGGGCTCATGCTTTCATGAACGTGACCCTTAGAAACCAATTCCCTAACCTGCTTACGCAACTCCTCATGCTCTCCTGGGCTCATTCTGTAATGTGGCCTGTTCGGCATTTATGAACCAGGCTCTAAGTCAATATGACGTTGGATGTCACGCAAAGGTGGCAATCCATCTGGTAACTCATCAGGGAAAACATCAGAAAATTCCTTAAGCAAAGGAATCATAGCCTCGGGAATTTTACTATCCTTAGCCACTTCCTTCCCTATTAGCACAAAAATATCATCTCCCATCTCCAATTCATCCTGAAACTGTAAAAGTTTTAGTAAGGTACCAGTGGGCTTGTTGACTAACTCTTTGTGTTTATTCGGCATCAAAGTTATCTTCACACCATCAAACAAGAAACTATAAGTATTAGCTCTCCCATTATGTGTCGTGTTGCGATCATACTCCTAAGGTCTACCCAACAATAAGTGGCAAGCATCCATAGGCACCACATCACACCAAACACTATCTTTATATGTTGTTCCCACAAAAAAAGCAACAAGGACACGCTTAGAAACAATTACCTCTCCACCTTTCTTAAGCCATTGTAACTTGTAAGGTTTAGGACGATTCTCTGTTTTCAACCCTAATATCTGAACCGCCTCTTCAGCTATCAAATTATCATAACTCCCTGGGTCAACCACAAAGGTGCAAACCTTACCCAAAATAGTACAAGTTGACTGCAAGATGTTGTGCTTGAGCCAATCATCGCCAACAGCCTTTGGTGTCAAGCAAGAGCGCCTTATCATCAAATTCACCCCCACATCCCCACTCATAATCTCCTCTTCATATTGTTCATCATCAAACACTGGAGGTTCTTCATAATCGTTATCCGCCAAACCATTATCTTCCCATTCCTCATCAACAAATAAGTGTCTTTTCCCAGCCTTCTTACACTCTGACTGTCGGTGACCAGGTTCACCACAGTTAAAGCATTTCAAACCACTACTTCCAACCCCCTTAGGAATTGGTCCGGTATTACCACCACCCACTTTCGTCTGATTGGGAACAAATCGAGAAGTCACGTTACCCGAACCAAAACTACCTCCTGTTACGGCAGGAGAAGACAAACTTCCAACCCGTCGGTTTTGTTTTTCAAAAGCTAATGCTCGTTGATATGCATCAGAAAGTGTTACCGGATCAAACATGTTAACAGAATCCATGATCTGGACTCTTAGACCACCAATGTAACGAGAGACAAGTTGATCATCAGTCTCTTGAATATCATTCCTTGCAATTAGTTGGTAAAATTCGGTTGTGTAATCTTCAACAGACTTGGTCCCCTGTTTCAGATTTTGTAACCGCTGGTACATCAATCGTTGGTAGTTATGAGGAATAAAGTTTTCCCTCAATAACTTCTTCATCTTCCTCCAACTGGTGACTCTTGGCTTTCCAGTTCTCTCTCTAGTCAGTTTTAATTGCTGCCACCATGCGGATGCCCTACCACGTAGTTTGGTAGCGATCAATGAAACCCTTTTGTTTTCAGGAACCTCTTTGAATTCAAACACCTCTTCAACCGTAACAAGCCAATCAATGAACTCCTCGGGGTTCAAAGTTTTCCCATCAAACTCAGGAATATTGATTCTCATTCCAGATTTCCAACGCCTATTATCCTCCCTTTGATTTCGTCTAGGTCGATCCGGTTGTTCATCAGAAGATGAACCGTCACCCTCACAGAACGGGTTTTCTGAATCTTTACCTTCACTTCCCCGATTGTTACGATCCCTACGTCTTCTTGGATTCATCATGTCATTCATTCGATCAGCCAATTGATCAACAAACAGATATAATCGCTCCTCCATTCTGATGTAGTGAAATAAACAAGATAACACAAAATCGATCCGGTTGTTCATCAGAAGATGAACCGTCACCCTCACAGAACGGGGTTTCTGACTCTTCACCTTCACTTCCCCGATTGTTACGATCCCTACGTCTTCTTGGATTCATCATGTCATTCATTCTATCAGCTAATTGATCAACAAACTGATCTAATCGCTCCTCCATTCTGATGTAGTGAAATCAACAGGAACTTCGGCTCTTGATACCAACTGATGTAGTGAAATAAACAAGTTAACACAAAATCGATCCTGTTGATTCACACGAATTCCATGATTGATTCTTCCAACAATCGTTGATTCGAATGAATACCGATTATTAGGATAATTTAGCAAAACGGCCAAAATTAGACTTTTTGTATTTCTTGAACTGAATAGTCAGGATTACAATACACTTATTAAATAGGAAAACAAAACTGAAATGGGCCTCAAAAGACAAACGGGCCAAAAGTTATGCTAAACACAAAAGTCCAAAACTCTCGAAAAAACATGAAAATATAAATAACTCCTAAAATATAATGATTCAGGGCTCGAAACTTCCGTAACCTAACTATGTTTGGTTACTACGGCGTTCTCCTCATTCCAAGCTTCGAAACGGCTGGTCCTGGGCCTGAAACGGATTATTTGAGCCCAAGTTATGCCCTTTTGAATAAAGGGCCTTTCTTCACACGATCTTGGGCCTCCAAAAACAAAATGGCCCGTTCTTCAATATTTGGGCCTGCATCACTTACCTAAAACCCGTTGTAAATGGATTAGATTGATAATTTATGAAGAACTTTTTTTCGGTCGAATCTTATTGCTTAGTTGTAACAGCTTATCTAGCAGAAAATATAAGCAATTTTAGATACCCTGTACCCATTTGTTTCCTGGCACCATGTTGCGTTTACGTAAACACCAACTTATAGAAACTGAAATGGGTACAGGGTATCTGAAATTGCTTATAATTTTTTTAACCAACACATTACTTATATTTTTTTACATAATCCTTTACATATATGTTGTAGTTATTTAGGGGGTGTTTGACCATGATGCTACAGGAACAAGTTCACGCTTTTTGAAATGGGGGCCTTGGCATGCTTCCTTCCTGTTTTTAAGAGATTGGAAACCTGAGATTATCTAGCATGGGCTTATGGGATCAGATACAAGTATGGCTTATCGAAACGGCTAATCATAAAAGAAGGCCAATAGGGGGTTGCTGAAAATTGGCTTGAGGTATGTTTGGTCCATTCATTTTCCTGAAAATAATAACTGATAAGCCTCTATTTAACTTTGTTTTCTGATTGCAGATAGGAAATTCTTGCTAAATAAATTTGTTATAAGTTCTGGTGGAAAGAAGCGAGGACTCAGGGCGAAGATATAGTGTTATACTATTTATATTTGTTGCTAACTAATATCGTTCGTCGAAATGGTGTTGATTTACATGTTGGATACTATTATTGTGGGCTGCATTACCAAATGTGCAACTCTGTCTAACATGAATGAACATCAAACCCTGCGCTCCGTAGGGGAGCGCGGGTTGAAAACCTAGTTCCATAAAGATCGCTAAGTACGCTGCCCAATAACGACTGGAGCCCTAAAAGGAAAGGCTCGTGCATGTTAGCGATTATCCCGAGTCTCGCCACACAATAAACGACAATCACCTCTCCACAATCCTCTTGTCTTGGACCACGGACCACGTAGTATAAATAAAGTCGTTTATCTCGGTGAACGACACACACTTCGCTCCTCACTTACTCTACTCTACTTTGTCTCGCTAAAAATCATACCAAGCATATACTCATTTTCACACCAGAGCTCGGTCTCAGATTCAATCCCCAAAAGCGAGCTAACGGTGTTCTTATCTTATTTTAGTTACGAGACACGGGAAGGCAACTTAAAACTTACAACTTCAGGGCACCGAAACTAAGACCATTAGCAAGAAATTCCTTGTGATTATAAGCACTTAGAATTTCCAATTTGCAAAGATCTAAAGACGATTTTTGCTAAAAATTAGGAAAAGGGACGTAGATGATCAAATCACAAGGACCATTAAGTCTTAGTTAAAAGAAGAAAAAGGGAGGCCCAACCCAACCCAACCCTTTTGGCCGACTATTTAATATGTTTTGGTTTTGTCGTCCCTAATAAATAAAAGCATAATCTGTGTTTGTGAGTAATCATGCCCGGATATGTGGGTGTGCAGTCTGAGCGATTGAACAGGGCCCATGATTTTTAGGGGCACAATTTTTTTTGGCTATGCGGGTTTGCACACCATGATTTTTAGCGGATGAAAGTGATGAAAAGATGATGACGAATGGTTTGACGGGATAAGGTGAAAAGATGGTGGCGAATGTTTTTTAACTTTTTTTACTTCGTATACATTATAAATTTAAATGAATTAATTAATATGATTACTGGGTCCACATGCAAGCGAAAAATTTCGCAGTAGCCAATTGGAATGTGTGTTGTCTAGAAATAGTCCTGACTATTTTTTTTTTCCAAAATAGCCATATGGATCGCGCCATATATGAAGCTATTTACTTTTGGACACTTGTCACAATTCTATTGGTTAGTAATTTGGTTCGTAAAAAAAATGTATAATGTGGATCGCGCCATATATGGAGCTATATACATGTAATATTTTTTTTTCAAGTCTCGTAATTTGGTTCGTAAAAAAAATTGTATAATGTGGATCGCGCCATATATGGAGCTATATACATGTAATAATTTTTTTTTTCAAGTCTGGTGATGTATAAATTTAGGGTTTAGGGTATATGTTTAGTTTATTGAAAATCAAGATCTCGGGCATTTTTGCGTACGTATTTGGATACTCAAATGTTTTATTTAAACTTGGTTATTTTTATATCTGTGTAGTCTTTGATGAGCTCTACTTAATGAATCAAAATTGACTAAAATTATTTTTAATATGCATAAGATACGATTGCGCAAAGTGTGTCAGTTGCTCATTTTGTTAAAAAATAATTGAAAAGATTTCAAACCTCTATTTTTGCAATTATAAAAGTGGGAATTGAAAGCATAAAATTTAACGGTAGTCATTAAAAAGCATTACAACGTAAGAATCACCAGATTTCTAGTAGAGTACATGGCCAACCTTATTTAGACAATATGAAAACCTTAAAACAACAACACACAACGACATACATGTTTAGCAATTATGCTTTTACATGTCTCTATATTGCCATGTAATTGTTAACGAAGTTTTGCTTTGCAGAAATGCTCCTCAACAATTGTTGTCTTGTTCGTAGAATGATGTTTGTTGTACGGATATCTGCTTCAAGTGTCATTAGCAAAGCATGTAATCCGTAGGTATTACGGCTTGTTGTAGGCAAAGTTTGCAACCTTGTTATTTGTAGCGAACTGATATTCATTTCCTCTGTATAACGTGTTAAGTTGCACAACAATTGATGTGCTAGTGTTTCCTCAGCTTGAATCTCCCTTTGTAGCTTTAAAACAATTGTTTGACGTGCCTCATTTTCTCCATAAGCCATTTAGTATGTTAGTGGAGAGAAGTGTGTGTATGAGAGACAAGTTTCTATTGTAGACAAGTTTCTATTATACCTGGTAACCGTGCATATCCATCTTATAATAAACAAGTAACCCACAGAGTCACAAAAAACAATAACCCTTACAATAAATACCGCACCCACACCACCTATAAAACAAATATCCTTTTAATAAATACCTCAAACAATGAAACCTTCACACAATAAAACCTTTCAATAAAACATTCAGCTTCTGTTTCTTTTGAATTCGATAATGTATCTTTTCTTTTGCTAAGTGTTTCTTTTTTGCTTATCTATTTCTTTTGCTATCAGTTCCTTTATATGTGAAGCTCGAACATATACTACAAAACCATCTCTGAAATAACTCACATGATGCTATAATACCAGACTATTTGTGTGAAAATACAAAGATGATACTATTTGATTACTGTAGCTTGTTCGAACCCTAAATTACAAAAAAAAAGTATATAGCGCCAAATGGGGCGAGATTCACATGAAAACAAGAATAAAATTACAAAATGGCGCGATATACAATAAATAATACATGCATATACTACCAAAAGTGTCTGACTTTGTCAGTTTGCAATTTTGAAAATGTAAATAGCTCCATTTGAGGCGCGATATACATGTAAATAAGATTAGGGCTCGTTTTTTTTTCTATCAGTTGTTTTAAATGGTGACACGTGTCCAAAAATAAATAGCTCTATATATGGCGCGATTCATATGGCTATTTTAGAAAAAAAAATTAGTTAGTGCTATTTCTAGACAACACACATTTCAATTGGCTACTGCGAAATTTTTCGCCACATTCAATTGAATCATGCTTTTTGACTCTGTTTTTCCTAATTGCATTTTCCGATACTTATTTTTATGAAAGAGAAATTACTTTTTTGCCACAGCTTTTGCATCGGGATATACACATACAAATGAGGTGGTGTGTGAACCACATGACTCATTTTTTTTAGAGTAAACTGCAAAAATCATCCCTGTAGTTTGTAGTTTGTGGCACTAATCATCCCTAGCCGATACTATTGGCACTAATCATCCCTGAGTGGCTAAATATCCGGCAAAAATCATCCTTATTGGGGATGATTTTTGCAAAAAGTTTAATAAAAAGTTTTGCAAAAATCATCCCTGTAGGAATGATTTTTGCCGAATGTTTCACCACTCGGGGATGATTAATGCCAAGAGTATCGACTAGGGATGATTAGTGCCACAAACTACAAACCACGGAGATGATTTTTGCAGTTTACTCTTTTTTTATGTATATTAAGTGCAGGGCCCAAGATAAATTCAACGATATCACAAATTTGGATTGTAACTTGCCGTGTCCTATCTATTCTTTTTTTTCACCTATATAAATTAAGGATAGATTCTCCTTTTTATATTGCAAAACGTCGGCATCACAATTCTTTATCGATTTGTGCGATTATCACTCGTCCACAAACAACTTTTCACCAGGTATCTTTTTTAATATTTTACTTATTGTTTGTTTTTGTTTTATTTATTAGTCAAAAGTATATATGTGTTTTTGTTAGTCGTGTTTTTGTTAATCGTTATTCTGTTGTTTCATTATAATATGTGAATCATACTTTAATCTCGACGAATGCACTCAGATAGAATATATATATTGAATACAACCGAGTCTTATTGTTTAGATTTTGTATTCATTATATAGGAATTTCTTACACTGTTCCTTAAGAGGCCCAATTTACTATAGTTGAACAGGGCATTCAAAATCAACGAGACGGCCCTGTGAGTAATGGATGATCAGTTTATCCAAAGAGAGGAAGAAGAACAAGGTAAGGAATTCGAAGAAGAAGCTGAAGAAGATTATGATTATTTGGATTATGATTATGATGATTTAGAAAAAATAGGGCGTATGGTAAACGAGCCTATGGTTACAGCTTGGTGTCATTCCGATGGTACAACTTGGGAAGAAGTGGTGATCTGTAATTGGCCTATTCTCGGTCGAAGCAAGAATATATCTGTGTTTAACGATGTTTGTCCGATTTGCTTCAAAGCTTTGACTGGTAGCGGAAAACATCAAATTTGGTACGTATGAAACTTCAAAGCTTGTACTGTATGAGTCTTTCTTATATTTTTCAACATATTACTCCGTGTATTGTGTGATTATCATAACGTTATCTCCGTGTATAAGTTTAAGCTTTATGAATGTATAAATTACGGGTTTGATTGTATTCTTTTCAACTGTTAATGTGTTCATTCATCTGCGAATTTCATACTATTTTCACCACGGTCGTCTCATGAATTTCGATGACCACATGCAGTCATCACAAAGAGGCCATTGAAAACACACACAAAATACACGTGCATCATTTGAACTAATTAAAATCTAGCGTCTGAGCGTCATGTTGTCTATATATATGCTAGTATAACAGTAGTGCATGAAATTTGTGGCCCTCGTCAAGCGGTGGTCTGTGCAATGACACCTCTTACACAATTGCACTACCCTTTTGGCTAAAGCCGTCCTTGATCTTCACTTTCACATCTCCATCAATCTTCAAGTTTCACCGCCGTTAACAAAAACCACTACAAACACCTTTTGATAACACGCATAGACAACAACAAGAGAAACCATTTGATATCCGTCTTTTATTATTAAAAAAGTCGGCTTATTTAAAAAGCTTAAGCCCCCCGTAAGTCCCGAAAAGCCCTCTCCTAAAACAAACCCTTATAATGTGATATTGTTTTTAATAATCCTCTTTATGTGTAAAATCACGTTATCGTCTAATCACTAGAAATTTCAGTTACCTTTTTATGCCTAAGTTGATTTCTAGCTTCCTTAAGAATCAAGCACTTAAAAAATCTTGGTTCATTCATCCTCTTCTCATATATCCTGTTTCTTTTTATTTTGCAGTTGTCTTCCTTGTGGGCACATATATGGAAGGTCGTGTATAGACCAATGGCTTCAACAAAATCAAAATAATAGCAAGGTTTGTCTGACTTATTAATAATATTAACTTTACCATATGTACAAACACGAGACGTGTGTGTTTAGGGAGTATGGCAACAAAGGACAGGGTTGAATACTGATGGTCGTGTTGCATGGTTGGGTAATAAGGTTATTGAAGACGAGGATAAGGCTGAAAAGTTTAGTTATGAGAAGCTTATAGATGTTAAATCTTGGGTGCCTCTAAGTCTCTAACTGGTGTTCCTATCAATCTCAAGCTTTAAATTATGATTAGTTCATTGCTATTAAATTGTTCATGTTGATTAATACTGATCTCTTTTTAAAAATATGATTTACACAGTGGTGGAAGGCAAACGGCTAGTCCTTTTTGGATTGCGAAACTAATTCTTTTAATAAACAAAATTGTGGATCTAGGTGTCATAACATTACTATTCATAACTCGTTACCAAATCTTTGTTGTAATGTAAATTGTCGAATAATCTTAGTTGTAATGTAAATTTATTTTGTCATTCGACTTCTCTCTTAACAGTGCCCACAATGCAAATCCTTATGCACACTAAAGGATGTTTGTCTTCTTCAAGCAACTTGCCCTTGCGATGCGGTTGATACGTTACCCAAGGTAATCGATTTCTAATAAAGCTAACCTTAAATTATTTTTATATAAGGTGTACAACCAGTTTCATCATAAGTTTTTGTATCACTTCCATGTTTTTAAAATATTCATTGCAGGAATCTGGTAAATGGTTTCCATTCACCAAACAGGGTTTAAAGACATTCAAGCGGTATGCAGTGCGACGAGCGGATGATGTAAGCGGAATGCGGCTTGATGCAGCTCGACGGATCATTTATGCTAGGTGGCACGAGATATACCGACGGTGGAAACATTCGAATGGTGCTATGAAGCTACCCGATAAATATTATGCGAGTAAATTATCATCGCTGGATGATAAATTGCGAGATCGGATGAGGTCATTGATAGATCGGATTTTTGAGTATTATGCGGGTATAGAACTTGTTGAGTACCTGTACAAAAAGCATATGAAAGGAAGCAATAAGGCGAAACCGTTGGGAACAATGGGAATAAAGCTGATGCGGCTTTAGTGACACTTTGTGCAACTTTTTACTCGTTTTTTAAGTGTTAAACTTAGGGTAAATTACACCGTTGGTTCTTAAATTCAGCCTCGTTTACATGTTCAGTCCTCCGTTTTTGAAAATCAGTGGAAATGGTCCTGAAAGTGGTCATTTTGGTGCGTGTTTGGTCCCAAGGGATGAACAGTCGTTAAGTCTCTTCGTTAGTGATGAGTATTATGGTAATTTCGCATAAAAACTTTGTTGCACCATTGGTCCCTATCAACTTCAATGTCATTTTGGTGCGTGTTTGGCCTGGGGTGGAGCCATGATCGACAAATGGAGTAGAGTTTTGAGAATGGTACATGGTTGAGACAAAGTTGAGCTATATGATCAGGTAAAAGTGGCTGTATTTATATGTAATCGAATAGAGATTTTATGTTTGACGTACGTAAAGGTGGATTGTCATGTTTTTGTATCTTGTTTTCGCTTTGGTTCCGTTAATAAATATTGCCTTTCTAAAAAAAACTATAATGGCCATCTAAAGCTAGCAGTCACATAGGCGATTACGCAAAAGCTTTGTAACCGATGAGTGTAAATAGGATCAAGAGATAACTAAATTTACAAAGTAAACAACAGCACATCTCAAGCTTGCGTATTATTGTCACTTTTGTTACTCGCCATACCGTCATTTTTTTATTTTGTAAAATTTATCAAACATCAACATACGTTTTTTTCCCATTCACTCCATTAAGTAAGCAATCTTATCTTACTTGAAAAGTCTCTATTCTACATAAGTTTCATGACAGTTACTACGTTATCCTTTTTCAGATACATGTCTTCAACTTATCCACATCCACAAATTCAAAACAGATTTATTAATCGTTGCTCCTAACTTTGACCATGATTTTTGAGCTACTCTCTTGTTTAGTACTTTTCATTTCTATGAGGAGTTGTTTGGTGAAGTTTTGTAATCGGTTCGGTTATCGAGTTATTCGGTTCGATTAGTTCGGTTAAATATTTTTTTTTCAACCCGAAAACTAAACGGAACTAGATTTCAACCGAACCGAAAACCGAATTTGAATTCGGTTCGGTTTTCGGGTTGACCCGAATAACCCGAATTACACTATTTTTTTAAAAGATAAAAAAACCACATAGATATTTAGTAAAAAATAACATTTCAAGAATAAAAAGTGTTTTTTTATATTAGGATAAAATTTTATTGATCTTTTTATATATATAAATATATAAAAAAATATATATTTATATAAATTCGGTTTTCGGTTCGGTTCTCGGTTCAAACTGCCAAACCCATATCCAACCCGAAAAATTGAATTCGTAGTTTGGTTTGGTTCGACTTTAGCAAATTCGGTTCGGTTCGGTTTTGGTTTTCGATTTATTCGGTTTTCTCGGTTTTTCTGCTCACCCCATATTAAAATTATTAGTCATAGGCTTATGTGATATTTTAAAAGTCAAAAGCAATCTATGTAAGTCCCCCATTTCACCAAACTTCACCAATTCAATACTGTGTAAACTATGCTATTTCCACCGACTCAATGTCATTATCTTCAAATTTCATCCAATAACCATTACTCTTTTATATAGCACTTGCCTCTTTGTAATTTTATAAATGCTATCTTCAATGCAAAAACCAAATTTGAGTGGGTTTTTAGCATTGCATCGAAGGCTTTTTGAATTTTTTTTTACAAAGACTTGATAAACCCTAAGGGCACATTTGGTAAAGAGAATATAAAAGATTAGAATGAAGCAGAGAATATGATTTCTTAGAAATGAAATCCAGTGGGAAAGTTTATTGAATTCCACTATTTTGTAGTGTTAAAGAATTGAAAAAAAAATAATCACGCAAATTCTTTTTTCCTTTGGTGGAGGTTGTGACAAAGCCTTGCGTCCTGCGGATATGTTACTTTATTCGTGGGATGGTGGGCTCGATGTGTGTGTGGGTTTGACAGGGTCCTCGCCTTTGACACAGTCTGGAATGGCTGATTTTGTGCCTGGTCGGGCGGTGATTGATGCTGCACAGCGTAAACGTGGTAAGTATATGGCTAAGTGTGCAGCTATTGGATATGGGTTCCTTCCTTTTTCTTTTTCCTCTTTGGGGGAATTAGAGGCAGACGCGGTTACATTGCTGAAGCGGATCCATAAGTTTTTCATGACTCAAAACATTGAGGCGCGTGCAACTATTCATATTTTTAATAGGATTAGTTTTGCTATTGCCAAAAGAGTGAGGGCCCATATAGCATCTCGGCTTCCCTCCAATTTGTTGTAAATCCTATTATTCTAATGAAGTGATGTTTATAATAAAAAATAATAATAATAATAAAATATTACTAATAATAATAATAAACTATAATAATAATAATAATAATAATAATAATAATAATAATAATAATAAATAACAATAATAATAATACTAACAAATAATAAAATATTAGTAATAATTATTATAATAAACAGTAAAATAATAATAAAAAAATAAATAAAATAATAAGTATTAATAAAAAAAGAAATTATAATAACAACAAATAATAATAATAATAATTATTATTATTATTATTTTAATATTTATAATAACAATAAATAATAAATAATTTTTAAAAAACAATTTGGTAAAAAATTTAAATTTGCTAAAGTACTCGTTAAAGTACTTTTTAAAAATTTAAGATTTAAAAAAATTATGATTGTAAATATGTTAAAGAATACAAGGGTAATATAGTCATTTTATAGTTATTTTATAGTCATATTGGTGATATCGAACAAAATTTGAATGTACATGGGTGTAATGAGTACGAAAAAAAGTAAGTTGGTCATTACGGTACAAATGAGAAAGTAAGTTGATAATAAATGGCTTTTACCCTAAATCGGGTAAGTGCCAAGGTGGAGTGTATTAGCACATTTGGAAAAAGAAAAATTTAAATTAATGACGTGGAAATCTAGCAGGTCATATGGGTAACATTATCACAAAACAAACAAGTTCGTTGGTGTAATGTGTACAAAAAAAAGTAAGTTGGTCATTACGGTACAAATGAGAAAGTACGTTGATAATAAATGACCTTTACCCTTTTAAATTTATAGACGTATGCTTTATATGTACTACCACTCATAACTTTTATATGTACTATCCAATCATAACTTTTATACATTTATGTAATAAAGTTTATAAATTGACAAACATATAAAAATAATTAATTCATGGAATTTCTACTCTGAAATAGTATATGGGTCAAACAAATACAAAACTTTATTTCTTGCAAATTGATAGGAAGGTATACACAGACTACAAAACTTACATAATATAAAATCTTAATGCATATTTGATAATGAATTTGGTGACGCTCTTATGCGCAAAAATCTTAAACACATCATAGAAACTTTAGTTGTGAACTCAAAAACTGGGTCAAAGAGTTTCACTTTATTAATGCACCTGCAGCTAGGGGTGTTCAAAAGAACCGAGGAACCAAAAGAACTGCAACCGTATATTAGAACTATGGTCCGGTTCTTATTTCCTAAAATTCCAAATTTTTGGTTCTCGGGATTGTTCGGGACGAAACCGGCCGGTTCCGGTTCCGGTTCTTTCGCCCCGAAAGAACCGTTCTTTTGAAATATATGAATTTTTATAGGAATTTTTTGGGACATTATGTAGATCATGTAGTTTTTTAAGGAAATAAAAAATAAAACCCTACCCATTATGTAAAAAAAATCGAGGTTTGGAACACAAATGCGTGTTCTTTTTACTTTATTTTGAACTATTGGAACACAAATGCGTGTTCTTAATACTTTTGAACAATTATAAACTTATATTTAATACATTTTGTGTTTTGTTTACATTATTTTGAACTATTGGAATTATTGGAACGATTTCCATTGCTGAAGACATTTTTACATGTGTTTGTATTGTTATAGTATGTCCGTTATAAATGATTCAAAATTAAAAAAATGAATGTTTTAAACACAATGGTTCTTGTCGGGAATTACCAAAAATTCCCGTATCGGAACCGGAACCGTCCCGGAACCAAACCGAAGAACTTGGGACGGTTCTCAGTTCCAGATTTTCCTTATTTTTGATTCTTGGTTCTTGCGGTTCCGAGACGGTTCGGTCCGGTTCTAAGATCATAAACACCCCTACCTGCAGCAGTATTTAAGATATTTTAATTACCAAATATCATTTTCATTTTTTTGTCTTCAAATCTTATTCAAACACTCATCTTCAATTTCCATCTTCCACCCCACCATAATAGCTACAACAATATTTATAAACAAATCAATTATTAAACTAGTAACTAAACAGAAAAGAAACAATAATTACCAAAGTCAAGATTCTCTTAACGAGTAATGCTAGATCCACTCACAACTCACACAAAAACTTTCACATGCACATGTGGCATGTAACTTGCACCAATCACATTTTATCAATTTTTTTTCTTTTCACTATCTATATTTGCTTGACACATATGATTGTGAAATTTTTATGTGTAAAATGAGTGTGAATCTAGCATTTCTCTTAACTTAAACTAACAAAATCATATACACGTACGAAATGGCTGTAGTAAAATATAAAAACACACACAATAGTGCCACATCACCACAAACTTACCAAAGAAACAAACTTTGCCATGTGAGAAAATGTGCAGCAACTCATATCGTCAATCATCTTCCCGGGTCATCCACAAAAAAGCTAATAGACCAAAACATACAATAATCTACAAAAAGCATACGTAATCGCAAAACATGTATATATAGTTTAGTAATTCACAAAAAGTATGCTTTGAGTCTTGAGATAAAAATAGTTAAAAAATCGAATAATAACTACTTCGTAGAAAAGATAACATGCTAAAACTTTGTAAAAGAAATCTTTTACCTTTCTTCCAACTGCACCCATAGATCACCTCAAAAACAATCTTACCATAATTCTGATCACAATAAAATCAATAAAAGCTCAAAGTAAAAAGAGTAAACTACACCGTTCGTCCTTGTGGTTTGCGTTGACCGCAACCCCTCGTCCTTTGACCAAAAAAAATGCACCGTCCGTCCCTAAGTGGGAAACGTTTTCCGTCGTTAGTCCCTCACTTTAACTGGGCCCACTAACACTCGTTAAAGGATCACAAATGATACTCACATGAGGGTATTCTCGTCCTTTTACATTTGTTTTTTATTTAAGAACCCAAACACTTTAACACATATGAAAATTTTATCATCTCTCATCATTTGCTTCTCTCTCATCGTTCCTCTCTCTCTCTCTTACTGCTACTTCTCTCTCTACACCTATAAATCTTCATACCTACCAACACCAATCTTTATAACAATCTTCATTAGATACCATCAACTAAACCCCATGAACTCTTAAAGCCGATCTAAGTATTATAAATTCAAGAACATAGAATCGAAACCCATAACCCCAATTCACACAACTTCGCGATCTCATTTTTGAAAGGGTATTCTTAATAGATGCAAAAACCATAAACCTAACAACAACCTTATTTCCAGAAAACCACCACGTCATGGTTTGAAGACGGTTGTGCCGACGATGGTTGGCCGCCATCGGTGTAAGTTTGGAAGCTTTACAGGGTGGTGGCTTTCCGGAAGTTAATTTTTGGGGTTTGCAGATGAAATGGGTTGTTGTATTAAGTTTATTGTTATTAGTTTGTAGATTGGGAAAGAAATGATTTTGTTGAAGGTTATATAGATTCGAGGTTGGATTAGCTAAAAGATTCACATCTTCTTTGATTGAAATGGGTTTTTAGTTTTGATACACTAATCCATTTTAACAAGTAAATTTTTTTTGTGCGATCTTAAGAATATTTTTTTCAGATCTGTCATTCTTCTTTCTTTTTCTTATTTGGTGTTTAATAATGTGTATTGATTGAATTTCTTTTATACAATATTTGGTTGATTAAGATTTATTAGATGTTAATAATAGAGAATGGGTTAAATAATTTTGTTAAAATCGTTTATCTACATGGTTTTGTAAAAATGATTGTGTATTTGATTTTTTAAAAATAGGGATGTTGTTGTTTATGGAGCTTGAGGTGTCGAGGTGGTGCGAGTGAAGAAATGGTGGTGAAAGTGGTGGATGATGGTGTGTGGAAGATGATTAAACAAGATAGTTCGATTGGCAGTGGTGGGACCCACTAGGAGTAGATGGATAAATGGAGAAGATGGATTAAAGAGACAAAGAGTAAAAAGACCAAAATACCCTCATGTGGCTATGACACGTGGACAGTTAACGAACGTTACTGAAGGCCGTTAGAGTGAGGGACCAACGACGGAAAACGTTTCCCACTTAGGGATGGACGGTGCATTTTTTTTGTCAAAGGACGAGGGGCTGCGGTCAACGAACTTGTATAATAGATATATGCAATTGGTTACTTAAACAAATATATATATGTAGTTCCTCCTGCATTGTGAGTTGAATTCAAGCTATGTAATTAAACGTTTATCTATCTAAGCATGGAATGTATAGCTGTATATTATGTATCTTTGTATTTAATTAGAATATCTTTTTGATTCTTATGCACTTATTTAGTTGCTCTATATTAGCAAGTTTGTTAGAGCCTTGTTTGTATATATATTTACCCATTTTAATGAGAAACACAGAACCATTCTCACAACATTCTTTATGGCATCACAGCAGGGATCTTTCTTTGCTTATTGATATCATTATTATTATTATTATTATTTTGCTATTATACAATCATCATGGTTGATAAACCGAATGATGATAAACCAAAAGATACCGGTGATATGAAGGCTAGTGATGTTTCTTCACCATACTATCTTCATCCTTCTGATCATCCTGGAATGAACATCTGCCAGGTGGTTTTGAAAGGTGAAAATTTTCAAGAATGGGAAAGATGTATGCGTAATGCCTTCCCAGCAAAGCGAAAGCTAGGTTTCTTGGACGGGATTATCACAAAGCCTGATGATAAATCTCTTGAAATTGAAGACTGGTGGAGTGTTAACTCCATGCTTTTGGTGTGGCTCTTTAATTCTATTGAGCCTAACCTACGTTCCTCGATTTCTTACTTTGACACGGTGAAAGAATTGTGGGATGATTTACGCCAATGATTCTCAATTGGGAATGGGCCACGTATCCAACAATTGACATCTGATCTTGCGCGATGTGAATAGAATGGTCAAAGCATTTCCACCTACTATGGTAAACTTAAGAAATTATGGGATGAGCTCTCTATGTATGTATCAACCAAGGGTTGTACATGTGGCAAATGTAAGTCTAACTGAGCTGCTGAATTAAGTAAAGAACGGGACGAGCGCCAGGTTCATCAATTTTTGATGGGATTAGATGATGATTTGTATGGGAATATTCGTACTAACATTATCACACAAGATCCGCTTCCGCCTTTGAACCGTGCATGTGCGCTTGTCATTCAAGAAGAAAGAAACAAGAACATGACGAAAGGGAAGGAAGGAAGGAGCGAGGCCGTAGTTTTGCTGTTCAAATATCCTCGCACCCATCTTCAAAACAACGCAATGACAAAGTTGTTTGTACAAAATGCAATTACCCAGGTCATGACGTATCTTCTTGCTTTCAACTTAAAGGTTACCCCGACTGGTGGACTGGACCACGTGGAAAAAACTCAAATGGACGTGGTCGTGGTGCCGCATCCTCTAGCGGTCGAGGTAAAGGGGTGAATTTTGGGGTTGCCAATGCGGCTCAAAATGCATCGTTGAATCAAAGTAACACAAATGTTCATCTTTCTTCTCAAGATCGATAGGAGTTCTCTTACTCCCGCTCTTAGTGACGAACAATGGAATACAGTGATTAATATCACTAGCTCCCAATAATGACAATCAAGCTGATCTCCATTGTTCGTAGTGTCACATGAAAAGCTTTCTGGTATGTCTCTTTTTCTTTGGATATTAGGTACTGGTGCATCGCTACATATGACTGGTGATAAAAGTGTGCTACATGATCTCCATGATATATTTCCTATTCCTGTATGTCTACCTGATGGTGTACTAGCTAACGCCGTTCACGAAGGAACAATTGTTTTTAATGATGGCCTTCGTGTTCAAAATGTCCTATATATTCCACGGTTGCGTTGCATCCTGATTTCATTTATTAAATTGATGAAAGATCATGACTACATAATTACATCAATTCCAAAAATTTGTGTTATACAGGACCGCATTTCGAGGACGGTGATTGGTGTGGGTGAAGAACGAAATGGGGTATTTTGGCTTCAGTCGTCGCCGTCAAAAGTTGGGCATTGTTGTTCAACTACATCAGACACTTATTAAACGTGGCATCGACGACTTGGGCACCCCTCATATCAACTAGTTTCTGTTTTGCCTGGTGTTCTTAGTAGCGATTGTTCAAAGAATAAAAATAAACCTTGTGATGTTTGCTTTAAAGCAAAACAAACTCGTGTTTCGTTTCCATTAAATTCTAGTAATGCAAGTTCTGTTTTTGATTTAATACATTGTGATGTTTGAGGCCCTTATAGTACTCCGTCTTCATGTGGTGCCTCTTATTTTTTAACAATCGTGAATGATTATTCTCGAGGGATTTTGGTATACTTGATGGGTGCTAAATCTGAAGTTGGGAAAATTATTAGAATTTTTTTTGCCATGGCCTCAACTCAGTTCAATAAGAAGGTTAGATGTATCCGTAGTGATAATGGAACGTAATTTACTTGTTTGGAAAAGTTCTTTCAAGAACAAGGAACTTTGTTTGAGAGTTCTTGTGTTGGTACTCCACAACAAAATGCTAGGGTGGAACGAAAACACCGACATATACTTAATGTAGCTCGGGCACTTCGATTTCAAGCAAGTTTGCCATTAGATTTTTGGGGGGAATGTATTCTTACAGCCGGATACCTGATCAATCGAACACCTACCCCTCTTAACAAAGGAAAAACTCCGTACGAAATTCTTTTTGGAAAATCTCCATCATATAATCATATTCGTGTTTTTGGAAGTCTTTGGTTTGCTTCTAAAATTCCTCGTGATCGAAATAAATTTAATTCACGTAGTCGAAAATGCATTTTTGTTGAGTACCCGTATGGAAAAAAGGGGTGGCGATTGTATGATATTGAAAACAAAGAGTTTTTTTGCTTTTCGTGATGTGGTATTTTATGAAAATAATTTTCCATTCATAGAATTTAAAACACCTACACATGATCCCACTTTACCTCACTCAAGAGTTATTGATTCTGATTCATTACCCAACACTTATGCGGGGGAAGATGTAAGTGATCAGGGGCTGCTAATATTTCAAACTTTGACACTCCAACTTCATCAAGTATTTCTCCATCCTCATATAATGATAATATAGCTTCAAGTGATGATTCCGACGAATGGGGGAGTGATATTGTTAATGAGACTAATGATGTCGGATATGCTACAAATGAAAGTCAAGAAAATACAAGTGGACCTCGACGTAGTTCTCGTGAACGACAACCTTCAGTTCTTTTGCGAGACTTTGTTTGTCATACGGTCCAATCTTCAGACCCCATCCAATCCTGTGCACCACCTAATGACTAATCATCTTCAGGTACACGGTATCCTCTTGCTAATTTTGTAACTTACAGTTAGTTTTCTACTGCACACGCTCAATTCTTGGCAGCAGTCACCATGGGCAATGAGCCTACTTACTTTTCACAAGCAGACCCAAATTGGCGCGACACTATGCATAAAGAAATAGATGCTCTTGAGAAAAATGGAACTTGGGTTCTTGAGGATTTACCGCATGGTAAAAAGGCCATTGGATGTAAATGGGTCTACAAGATTAAGTATCACTCTGATGGTACCATTGAGCGATACAACGCTCGGCTTGTCATTCTTGGAAATAATCAGGTTGCAGGTATCGACTATAATGAAACGTTCGCTCCCGTGGCAAAGATGGTTTCAGTTCGTGTGTTTTTAGCCATAGCTGTTATTCGTAACTTGGAATTACACCAAATGGATGTTCATAATGCTTTTCTCCATGGCGATCTTGATGAAGAAGTGTACATGAAACTTCCTCCTGGTTTCTATGGCTCGTGCGGAAAAGTTTGTCGTCTTAAAAAGTCTTTGTATGGTCCCCCGTCCAGTGAAACTTCCTCCTGGTTTCTAAACTCGTCGCTGCTCTTAAAACTTTTGGATTCACTCAGTCGTACGCGGATTATTCCTTATTTTCTTTCAAACGTAGTGGCATTGAGCTTCATGTTCTTGTTTATGTTGATGACTTAATTGTTGCAGGAAACAATTCAGATGCTATTACTAAGTTTAAAGCATATACGAGCGCATGCTTTCACATGAAGGATTTAGGAGCCTTAAAATATTTTCTTGGAATTGAGATAGCTCGTCACCCTGAAGGTCTTTTTCTTTCTCAACGCAAATATGCATTGGATATTCTTTCAGAAAGCGGTTTACTGGGTGCCAAACCATGTGACTTTCCTATTGAACCAAATCATCAACTTGCACTCGCGAGCGGGCCTGATTTCAACCAACCTGATCGTTACCGACGCCTAGTTGGTCGTCTCATTTACTTGACATTTATCGTCCAGAACTTTGTTATTCGGTTCATACTCTTGCACAATTTATGCAGTGTCCTAAGGATGCTCATTGGAACGCTGCACTACGTGTATTACATTACCTAAAAGGCCATCCTGGTCAAGGTCTTTGCTTCGATGAGATAGCAGGTTACAACTTAACGCATACTGTGATTCTGATTATGCCTCCTGTCCACTTACCAGACGCTCTCTTACGGGCTATTTTATCATGTTGGGAATGTCTCCAATTTCGTGGAAGACTATGAAGCAACCTACGGTCTCTCGATCATCTGCCGAAGCTGAGTATCGGTCAATGGCTACAACTAGGTGCGAATTTACATGGTTAAAGAGTCTCCTTATTATTTCTCTTGGTGTTCATGGTTCACGACCCATGCGTTTATTTTGTAACAACACAGCAGCAATTCACATTGCTTCTAATCCCGTATTTCATGATCGTACTAAACATATCGAGGTGGATTGTTATTATGTGCGTGAACAGATACAAGCTGGTAATATAGTCACTTCTCATGTTTCAACTGACGAGCAACCTGCTGACATCCTTACTAAGGCACTTGGTAAACGACCATTTCAGTACCTTCTTTGCAAGTTGGGCGTTCGTGATCTACACACTCCGACTTGAGGGGGAGTGTTAAGATAAGCATGGAATGTATATTATGTATCTTTGTTGCTCTATATTAGTTGCTCTATATTAGCAAGTTTGTTAGAGCCTTGTTTGTATATATATTTACCCATTTTAATGAGAAACACAGAACCATTCTCACAACATAGGAAATGTATATCTGATTGTATCTACTAAAACGCTCGCTTTGCTCTATCACTTAGTTGCATACCCCTAATATTAGCAACACTACAAAAAAAATAATTCATTTAACCACACCTTTATTTTGGTACACACTTTAAAAAATTGGTGTAAAATATATGTGTTTTTTCACACTTCCGTGAATACACTTTTGTAAACAGTAAACCCTCACATTGTCTATATACATGAAA
Organism: Tanacetum coccineum; assembly: GCA_026074375.1. Classification (NCBI taxonomy): domain Eukaryota; kingdom Viridiplantae; phylum Streptophyta; class Magnoliopsida; order Asterales; family Asteraceae; genus Tanacetum; species Tanacetum coccineum. The sequence goes on from BQNB010002550.1 coordinate 43,505, forward strand.
CACCCGACACCCTCCGTTTACAACGTTTTAAAAAATCTCGACATCTTATTGAAACAACACAAATAGTTTCCACACTTAACATTCTATTGTTGACAAATAAACAAGTTCCACGTACTTAAAATGAGAAAAAATTCATAATTATTGTTCACACTTTCTAAGTGTTGACCACCCATTATAGTGAACACCCATATCCTCCACATTCCTCTTATGTAGAGAAGTGTGGAGGATTAGTGTGTAGTTCCAAATGGGGTCTAACACTTGAAAGTGTGAACAAATAATGGATTTATATTCACATATAAAAGAGTGGCCTTTTATTTTGTAACAAATATAAAGTGGTGCAAATCTTTAACTTTTATACAAAATTTGTTCACACTTATTTAAGTAAACCACAATTTCTTTGTACACATTGAATATTTGTTAATAAACCATGAAATACTATTCTTATCATCACAACTCCTATTTAATTATATATTAGCAAGTTTGTTAGAGCCTTGTTTGTATATATATTTACCCATTTTAATGAGAAACACAGAACCATTCTCACAATTTTCTTTACCAACCGTATGGATTTGTTTCGTTTTCCAGCAAATGATGCTTGTTTGGCGGACATGTAGAGAGAGAAAAAGAAGAAAATGGGTGACTATAGTGTCGAAGACCGACACGATTTCTTGATACACCATCGGAGAAAAAAGAAAGCAACGACTAAAAGGACTAGATCGAGAGATTATGGTGCTTGAGACATATATTTAAAGTCGTACATAAGCGCGTCTTCCGTTCACCGGAGAAAGTTGCATGTGGCAGGATTTCTAGAGAGAGTAAAATGTTTTGGAGAGAAGTAGAAAGGAATGTAGAAATCATGTATGAGTTTATTGACTCCAAAAGCAAAGATACACCAATATCTTGTATGGGTATATTTTTCTTTGGTTGAAACTGTTTCAGCTTATGCACCGTCTAATGTTAACATCTCTAAAATGTACATATCTATTTTTTGCTTTTCAAATCCAACGTGTCATCACCTTATGTGCTGACATGGCTTTCTCGAACATGTTTTTTCTCATTGTTTTTATAATATAGGTAGAGATTTATATGTAACCAAGTGTATTCAAACCAATGTTTTGAAAACCAGGTCTCTAATTGACCTGGTCGAGTTACCGGTTCGACCGCCGAGGTAACCCGATCTTTCACAACAGAGATTTATGTAGATAAGAAATGAATGGATTTAAGAATTGATGTAACCAAGTGTATTCATATGTAACCAAATACAGATTTATATGTAACAAGTTTTTTGATGACGTTAGAGGAAAAGTGATACTCCCTCCGTCCCATATTAAGTGTCCACAATGGAATCTTTTAAGTCTTTTTTCCTCAACTTTGACCATAAATATTTTTGTTTGTGTTATATAATATTGAACGAAAATTCTATCAACGAAAAATATATTCAAAACTCTATCCATTCATATATCTTAACCCTTCATAATATCAGAAGGAAAGATCATTCTCAGCAAGGTGCCAAAGTTGAAAAGATACAACAAAAGAATTTTGCTAAGAAAAGATCAAGTGGACACTTACTGTGGCGAGGAAACTTATAGTACAACTCGCTGACAGGTCCAATTGACCGTATAAATTTAAATGATTGATAAAGACAATCAAAAATAACAATTGTTACTCACAAAGACAAGAACGGCATCAAAAGTGGTTAAATGACAAAAAAGAAGCTCAAAAAATAATTCTCACTAACAAAGCGTTACTGTATTTTCAAATATATGAAAATTTTTTGAATTACAGAAACAGACTACTTTAATATTGACAAAACGTCCAAAACTAAATAGCACCAGTTTACGTAAAACGAGCGTAGCTTTACATGGCACCAAAACAGTTACACAAAAGTCGACTTTAATGATTGAACACATCGACCCCCCGAGTTAGCTTTAGGGACTGAATTCGCAAAATCTGACCTAAGATAGGACTAACGGTGTATATTTTTATCCACAATCGTAAAATACTTAGTATTTCATTTTAATTTTGACCCTTTTAAAAACTTATTAACCACTTTATCATGTCAAAGCCGTCTAAGAGTCTAGATAAGTTGGTTGCGATCTTCATCCGTTTTTCACTTTATCTTTACCATTACAGACCCTGACTATGATAATACAGTATACTTGGACTCATACTAGAACCTAGGTAAAGTAATTTGGTGCATCACTGACTCATTTCACGACTGACTCACTTCGCATATATATATTCTAGCCCACACTAATATTTTCTCAGGAATATATTAACCATGAAGATACATCCCCATAATATAACAATAAAAGTGAATACACCACAGATTGAACACATATCACATGATCGAACAAGTGTTACAATTTAGTGCGCAAAATATTCTCACCAGAATGAACGTATCGTGTCTTGCAAACACATAAGAAGTGGTTACCTACTGTGGTAACGCACCATTGATAGAATTAAGGCACATACAAGTTAATAAACAAGTGAAGTCCTAAGGATGACAGTTATAAGAACTCCTACCCCTATTAATCCAAAATGGCACTTTTCCTAAACAACACCAAAACGGCCACAAACCTCTGTATTTCCTGTCTAGTTTCATCTTTGGGCGGGGGGGCAGTAGAGGTGAAATGACGTATAAAAACCTAGCCTTTACAAAATGGACTTTTAAAACATAACGGCTCAACTAATTTCACTTGGCCCAAATAATAGTTATTAGTAATAGTAAATTAGTTCGTTATAGTCCACAAATCATGGTTTTGTTTGTAAAAGTGTTTGTTATTTTAGAGGCTTTTATTAGAAAAAAATGTTATCACATTTGATTAACAAGCGATAATTAATTTAGTAGTTTATTATTGTGTTAAGTTTATGATAAAAATGTTTTGTTTCATGATTACACAAGCCTCTTATTCATTGTATTAATTATAATGATTTAATATATACTTTAAAAAATGAACAATTAAAAACCATTCAAAAAACTATAAAAAAAACAAACAATATTATTTTATTCATATTAAATTAAAATTTTATAGCCAACTATTACTAGTAATATGCAGTAATTATATTCAGACTCAAATATTTATTAATGAAACAAACACACCCTTAAAGTATAAAGAAACATCTTTTTACCTAACACGTTTAACTTTAAGATTTGACTCACGCGCGTAATATAGAATAAAAAACGAAGAGTCTATAATATATGTAAATTTCTAAAAAATCCAAATGATCAAAAAACACTTGACGTCTTTTGTTACATAAAAAAACAATGCACTTTTTAAACCCACCACCTTAGAGTGTTCATCGGTTCAATCGTCGGGTTGTTGGGTTAAAATTTTCTGGCTAAAAATGAATCGAACCGGATTCAAATTGAATTAAAGCAAATCAAATTAAATACCCTGAATTACATAATTTTCATTATTTATTTATTTAACTATATAGATTTTTTTTAAAAGAATCAAACTTAAAAAAGTATTATATTTATGCTATGAAATAGTTTTAAGGTGTGTTTGATATGCGGTTTAAAAGGGTTTTAGATTGAAAGATCCACGAAATTAATTGTTTAAGTATTTCGCGTTGTCTTTATGCCCAATTTTCAACTCCACCCAGTTATCTGGGTTTTAACTGCATTCAAAAAGCATAAAATATCTTTTTTTTCATCTTTAGAAAAATCTCATCTATAAGATAGAAGTCATAGAACGCCACTATCTGTTTCATTTATATTTTTTATTCAAAAATATATATTTTATATTAATTAATTTATATAATACATATTTTTAAAATAATAATTAATTTTCTATCTTCTTATTTACTTTTAAACTTATCCCAAATCTAAATCCAAATCTAAACCCCATACAAACCAAACGCCTTGTTAATGTGTTTTTTTTCTAAACGAATATATATATATAATATATATAAAAACATATATATTTATTTGAATTCGGTTTTCGGTTTGATTATGTTTTCATTTTGCAAAAACCATGTTCAAATCGAAAACCGAATATTTAATTTGGTTCGGTTCAGTTTTGGATTCTTTTTATTTTGAACGGGGGTGTTGATCGGCTAGGTTAGTTCGGTTCGGGTTTTTTTTGGTCCGTTGCCTGTTTTCGGTACGTTCTAAGCGTTTTCGTACATTTACGCACACCTTTGCACGTTTTTGCACGTTTTTCTATGTTTTCACTCCCTTTCGCACGTTTTCGCTCATTTTCGTACGTCTTTTAACGTTTGTTGTCCGTTTTCGTGCGTTTTCGATCTATTTCGGCCTCGAGCGTTTGGCTCCGTTTTCACGTGCTTTTCGATCTATTTCGGCCTCGAGCTGTTTCGACAGTTTTTCGGCCGAGATTTTCGCCGTAATACGTTAACCGAATTCGTTCCGATAATGACCGATTTATGGACCGTTTTCCGGTAGAATTTCGACCGATATTGTCCGATTTCGACCGTTTTGCCGATTTCGCCGATAGGTCCCTTTTTCCCCCCCGTATTTGGTCGATTTCGTTCGTTTTCGACCGTTATCCTCCCTCCCCCGATGATTTCGACCGTTTTCCCCGGCCGTATATCCGATCGAGATTGATTTCGATTGTTTTCGACCGTTTTTGACCGTTTTCGTCCGTTTTTGACCTATTTCAATTGTTTTAGACCGATTTCGACCGTTTGCCATCGATTTCGACCGTTTGCCCCGATTTCGACCGTTTTCGTCCATTTATAAACGATATGAAACGTTTTTGTACGCTTTCGTCCATTTTTGTACGATTTGTTCGTTTACATGCGTCCTTCTCTGTTTTCCTCCGGTTTTCTTTGTTTTTCTACGTTGCGTTCGTTTTCGTACATTTTGTACGATTTTATACGTCTTCATACGCTTTTATACATTTTTATAAAAAGTACTAGAACGTATTAAAGTAGATAAACATTTGAAAACGTTCAAAAACGTATTTAAGCGTCCAAAAACGTAGAAAACATACAAAACGAACGAAAACTTAGAAAATCATAAGAAAAAACTCATTTTCGTACGTTTTCATAAGGTTTTTAACGTTTGTTGTCCGTTTTCGTGCGTTTTCGATCTATTTCGACCTCGATTCGTCTGTATTCGACCGATTTCGTCCGTTTCTGACCGATTTCGACCATTTTCGACCGATTTCGACCGTTTTTGATCGTTTTTGACCGATTTTGACCGTTTTTAGTCGATTTCGACCGATTTCGGCTGATTACGTTCGTTTTCGATCGATTTCAACCGATTTTGTTCGTTTTCGACCGATTTTGACCGTTTTCGACCGATATCGATTGATTTCGATTGTTTTCGACCGTTTTTGACCGTTTTCGTCCGTTTTCGACCTATTTCAACTGTTTTAGACCGATTTCGACTGATTTTGATCGTTTGTCATCGATTTCGACCGTTTGCCACCGATTTTGACCATTTTTGTCCGTTTATAAATGACATGAAACGTTTTTGTACGCTTTCGCCCATTTTTGTACGATTTGTTCGTTTACATACGTCCTTCTCCGTTTTCCTTCGGTTTTCTTTGTTTTCCTACGTTGCGTTCGTTTTCGTACATTTTGTATGATTTTATACGTCTTCATATGCTTTTATACATTCTTATAAAAAGTACTAGAACGTATTAAAGCGGATAAACATTTGAAAACGTTCAAAAACGTATGTAAGCGTCCAAAAACGTAGAAACATACAAAACGAACGAAAACTTAGAAAATCATAAGAAAGCGTACAAAAAGGTAGAAAACGAAGACCCAGGACAACACCACGGTCTCAAAAGTCCTCGAACTTGTCAAACCGATGGACACCAGTCGAAAAACCCGACCGAAAACAGTTCGAAATCGATCGAAAAACAATCAAAATTTCGGTGGAAATCGGTACGAAAACGATCGAAGAACAGGTCAAAAACCGGCTAAAACCTGACAAAAACGGAGCAAAAACCGGACCGAATCCGAACGTCCCACATCGGAAACGATCGAAAACGGTCGAAATCATAAAAAAACGTTAAAAACGAATGAAAATTACTATACCCAACAAGACCCATCTATAAAAAAGTACTCGACCATTATACCCATGTTTATTTTGTTCCGTCATATTTAATAGTCCATCAAGCCCGCTGACAATAAAAGAGGGAGTCCATTTAGCCCATGTCCAATTGACCCTCATTCGTATTATTTGCTAGCTCCATTATATATGTTTTTATGTGCAGAAATGATTATGTTTTTATAATGTCCATTTATATTTTGTAATTTAGGTTCTGGATAAGCAACAAGCTAAAGTTGGGTTCAGGTATAGTCAACAGTGTGCTAGGCTGGAATTAGAGGCGAATGAGTTGGAGGAGCTGTTGGAGGGTGGTGATTGCGTAGCATAGCAGCCTGTTGATTGTTTATTTTCTAACGCTGTTGGGCAACTGATTGTGGCAAAAATGGTATTGCATTTGTTTGTTTTTACTAATGTCTTCGTATATCATTACTGGCCTCTATGGTAACGATTCTTTTTTATTATTGCCTTTTCAGATGGTAATTCACAGAATAACAGGATGACAAGGTCCTCGCGTCTTTAAATCAACCGTAACATTTCTCATTTTCGAGTCATTGTACGACTCTATTAATGATCACTATTTATTTAGTCCGGTACGCGTTT
>BQNB010002550.1:50203-101237 GCA_026074375.1 Tanacetum coccineum
CACCATGGTGCATATGCCTATATACATGCGTATCATGGCTCCAAGCCATATGTCACATACTTTTTCTATACCGTGTACTCACCGGGTGCTCTAATAATTAAATATGAGTTCGTTGCTAGAATTCCGTGTGTAAGGAAACCAATATGTTATATAATTATTTTGGTTTATTTTATTGCAAACGATGATTTCATTAGACTCTCTCTCAAGATTCATGATTTTCAAGGGGTATTAAGCTGTTCTGAATGAGAATGTGTCCAAACTTGTTATGGTTTAGAGTGTGTGGTCGACTCATTGTCCACCGAAGGTAATATGACATGTAAATAGTAAATAAAAGACAAGAGATGATAAGTAAAAGTATCATTCTTGAATAGGAATCCTAAAACCGAAAGGATCAGATATTATAAGGGACATGGATCCAATTACATAAACTAGTACTACACTAAAATAGTTACAAGCACTTTTCCTTGTCCTCAAGTGATTTAATCTTTATCAATCAACCACAAAAGTTTAAAATTGGAGAAAAGACACTTTCTGATAAACAATTCATTTGGTCTGCCATGCATCAAAAAATTAAAGAACCCGTGAGCATTAGTAACAACAAACAAAAATGATACTAGTATAATAGCACTAAGACAAATCTACTAATGACCCACAAATTAAAAATCAAGATTTAAAGCTACACTGTGTTTGCCAATGATCGAGTGATGTTGTAATCGTGCGCTGCAAAACCAATGAAAAGTTGTATATCTGCCCTTTTGTGCATGGCGAAAGTCCATGTATTTACGATATCATACAATTGAAATAAAATGTGGTATACACCTGTGGCGTTTCATGACGATGCAATGGATTGTGACTTAACTGAACTTTATTGTGCAAGAGTGACTCAAAAAAGAGACCTCTGATTTGCATAACCACGTACTTGTACCTTTTGCCACAAAGCATTACATCCAGTGAAAAAAACAGTTTCATAAGTTATAATTCTACAATAGAAAATAAAGATTTTGGATTCTTTCATATGTAATTTAAATATACATCTTTAGATGGTTCAATTTGCTGGCAAGAGCTAGGTAGCCTTTGAGAAGTCTGAAAGAACTATGAAAATAATAAGCTCTTGCAGCAACTAGATACTTTAATATTGATTTTGCTGAAGGTGACTTAATTCCATCTCCAACATCCTTAAAAAACACCAGCATATCTTCTGTTATCTGATCTTCTCCAGAAGTATTTTGTCTTTCTTCTCATGAATGCAAACAAATCTAGGTAGTAGTACTAACCTCACTCTCTTCAAGGTGCTTGGGAAATATTATCATAGATATCGATTTAACATGGTGTGCATTTTTGTTGGTAGCCTCTATATCTATTTTTTTATTTCGCCCTTTAAAGTGAAGTTGACAAACACCCCATGAAAACCAATAACCCAATTGTTAGGTTTTGACAACTTAATCAACAATTTCGCATAAGATACTTAGAACTTTTAATGCTAGTAGTAAGAAATCTCGCATGTTTATGAAAACCAACCATGTGCCTGCAAAAAGTAATGAACGAACTACACTTTTTTTTAACGGCATTTCATTAAAGAAGACCATTGCAAGATGCTAGAGCAAAGAAGGATTAAAACTTATCAATACAATGTTTTGGATCACTAATCTAATCAAGACACTGTTTTATGCCTAGGCTATCACTTCTAAATAGGAATGAGGTCGTTTTCAAAAACTAAAGAATTAACAAAGATGAGATAAACAGTGATGCGGATCTTCTTTATTTTCCTCAAACTGGATTTCAAATAGCAGATACATGAATATTTTTCGTAATTAGGTGGAGTGGTTTTCAATCCCTCAGCTCGAAACGCCCTACCTTATAATTGTAACATGTTACGCTAGCGTCTTGCTAGTCTCTTAATGCATGATGACATCGAAAAAAACAAATCTCCTCTAAATTGTATCTTGGCCCATTAGAAATTAAAGTACTACAAAAAGGGGTATAAGGAAAATGTATTCTAGTAAAGGAGGTACACAATGACCCATAAAAAAGTGTCAATATATATAATTAATTTTTATCGGTACTCTTTTAGAAATTAGAACACAGTAGTGTGAAGTTCTAAACTTGTGGCTTCTTCAAAAGTGTTTGAAAGGTAGTAGTTTTGGTATCCCATTATAAGTTTGTATACACGACACATTACCGCTAAAATATAATGCGTAAAGGACAATTTTCCTCTACTGAGGCGTTTTAGTGCGATTTAGGTATGGTGTTTTAGTAGGCAACTGGTTGCACATGCATCTTAGGCACCCAACCTTACAACAGATACCTAACTAAGCTTGCTTAGTTTGTCACTCATATATAATGCCTTAATCGGGTTCATTAAAAATCAATATTTAGGATCCATTTTAGTAAGATGGGTGTTCTTGCAATGAGTTTTGCTAAGAGACGTTGAACTAGAATCAATAGTGACATCTTAGTGTCCACTAGTGACAATTTTCAAGTAAATATACATTTATATGAAACAAACAAAAATAAATGGTTTTTGTCTCTAATAAGTGAAACTGAAAGTATCATTCTTTGGTGGTGCAACTTATTTGACGACTTAACTAATATAAAACCTAATAATAAATAAGTGAAAAAAGGGAGAAAATTGATTTGTGTCATTTTCAGTAGCCACTTATCACAAGATCCACTAGTTCGTTGTAAAGAAAAACAATCATTTATAGTTAATATTTAATAATTGCAAATTAATAAACTATAAGCCATGATGCCTCTTTTACATAGTAATTTTTTATTAAAAAAAATACAACCTTTCAAAAGTTATTGACATTAGAACTGCAAAGTCTGCAAGAAACTAAAATAAGTTAACTGAATTTAAAAGGGTTAATTACTTGAAAATGTGTTATACTTGTCACTTTTTGTTATTGTGTGTGTTAAGCAATTAATTGAATGAGGGGGGGGGGGGGGGGGGGGGGGGGGGGGGGGGGGGGGGGGGGGGGGGGGGGGGGGGGGGGGGGGGGGGGGGGGGGGGGGGGGGGGGGGGGGGGGGGGGGGGGGGGGGTGGGGGTGGGGGGGGGGGGGGGGGGGTGTGGGGGGGATGGTGGGGGGGTGGGGGGGGGTGGGGGGTGGGGGGGGTGTGGGGGGGGGTGGGTGGGGGGTGGGGGGTTGTATGGTGGGGTGGTGGGGGGGGGGTGGGGGGTGGTGGTCAGGGGGGGGGGGGGGGGGGTGTGGGGTGGGGAGTGTGTGGGGGGGTAAGGGGGTGTGAGGGGTGGGGTGGTTGTTGGTGGGGGGGGGGGGGGGGGGGGGGTTGGGTGGGGGGGTGTGGGGGTGGTTGGTGGTGGTGGGGGGGTAGGATGAGTTGGGGTAGGGATTTGGAGTTAATTTGTGTGGGTTATTTGCGTTTGTGTATTACAATTTTTTGTATTTGGGATGTCTTTATTTTTATATTTTGATTTTGGCCATGTAAAATAAATATAGCCCCTTTTTTATATTTGTTATTTAAAAAAAAATAAGTATTATATTAAAACCCTTATTCTATACAAACAATAAAAAAATAAACCCTTTACGGGATAGATATGCTTAGTACAACATACAGTTTAAAGCTGTGTCAAAAAACTAAAAATCAAACGTCGCTCCCCCTAACCTACAACCCTAGCCCCCGCTTACCCCCAAAATCCCCCGTCCTAATCCTACCCCCCAAAATACTCCTCCGCAATCGAGCTACCCACAAGACGGCCAGTGCCAGGCTTCACCCCCCCCAATCTACCGCCCCCTCGCACCCCGCCCAAGAGCACAAGGTATCCCCAATAAACCCTCCACATTAGCCCCCCTTTATAAGATTCTAGTTAACTTATTTTAACATTTCTTAGCAGACTTTGTCACGATCTAATGTCATAATATTTTGAAAGGTTTATACTTTTTTAAATAAAAAATTACTTGGGGTAAAAGAGGCCATCATTTGGCTCTATAGTTTTACTAATTTGCATTATTAAACGATTTACTATATATATTGATTTTCTTTACAACGTACTCGGTGGACGACTTGGTGATAATGGCTTACTGAAAATGACACACAATCCAATTTTCTAACCCCTTTTTTTTGATCGTTTGGTATGTTTAGTTTTTTGTGTGATTTAGTTAATGTCCGGTCACATCAGTAGCACCACCAAAACGAATTGCTCCATATCCTAAATACCACTGTACAACCTACCACAACCCATTTATATTATTGCATAAGTTACATAAAAATGCGTACTATAAACATCTAACATTGTCACTCAGTTGGACACTAAGATGGTCACTATAGATCTTCTAGTTCACAAGGTACTCTTGACAAAACTCATTGCAAGAACACCCCATCTTACGAAATTGGAATCCTAACACATTGCATTTTTTAATGAACCCGGATAAATGGCCTAATACTATTCAGTGACTATATAAGCACGCCTAGATTTCTTTATCTGTATGTAACTGTTGTGAGGCCTCATATGCCCCTGTAGCAACCAGTTAGCCAACTAAACACACAGTAGACCGTAAATCGCACATTAACACGCCAGACATTAGAGGAAATTGTCCTTTACGCATTATATTTTCTGCGCGGTAAATTGTGTCGTGTATACAAACTTATAAAGGGTATACCCCCAAAAACTAACTTAGAGGTTCGCCTTTCAAACACTTTTGAAGAAGCCACAAGTGTTAGAATCTTTCACACTACTGAGTTCAAATTTCAGAAAGAGTACCGATACAAAAGTTACTATATATAAACTCAGACAACTTTTTTATGATTCACATGTGTACCTCCTTCTACATGTCAAACATTTTCCTTATACCCCTTTTCTGCTCACAATACTTGTTCCCCACCGTCACTCCTATACATCAACTTAAGATGATCCATACTGCTGCTCTACTCATACTTTCCCATCTTTTTTTCTTTGCCATTCACTATAACCCCTTTCAAAATTAGCTCTATGCGTCTCTATCACAATGAATTGATAAGACGCAATAATACTTCACATGAATATATATATCAATAAATTCTAATATACTACCACCACTTCACATTCTACTACAAATTTTGGACACACTCTATTCTGACTGAGCACACAACAAGACACAATAGATCAATGTGTCAACATCAGAGTCGCAAAAAACACACACGTTGAGCAACCTACCCCACCCCGGACGACGAAAAGAAAGTTCCCTATACCCACAATACAGAAGAAAAACAGTTCAGTACACACAATTAACAAAAAATGGCCAGTATGCTACAATTATCTGAGCCCAAATCCCATATACAAAACCAGACTCAATTAAAACAGAAAAAAAAACCATTGGAGAACTCAACCTACACCAGGGAGAAAACCCGACGTAGAGTATTTAAAATAACTCGGTCAAGACTTTACCATTTTGATCTTTCGCTCAGCTCCTTGCCTTTGTGTCGATGTGGCTAGAACAATCTTCCCAAGTCTTTGTAGAAGGGAAAAAAGTTGTTGACAGAATGCCCGGTTTGTGATGATGCTTACAAGACGGCTCAACATCTATTCGTTGAGGGTATGATTGCTCGAAACCTTTGGAATATGATATAGAATTGGTGGAAACTTAATGATTACCCCCAAAACTTACAAAAATTGATCTTATGGTGTGTTGGTCCCTAACATTAGGATCTATGATTCACGATATACCATAAACATGAAATGAACTTTATTTCTATAAATCTGTCATCGATTTAATGTTTACAACATGTTTGTTTATTTATACAGAATGAAAGGGTACAAGTAAAAGTCGTGACCCTTGGTGAATAACTGTTTTGTAACCGCCATTTGTAACTGTTCTTGACAGCGGGTTGGGATTAGCCCAAGTGATTGGGTTTCGGCCCAATATTCTCCTCCCTAATCACAATCGCTGTGACGTAGATCTTTAAGTCTTCTTGATCCATCTTCTGGTTAAATCCACCATTTGAGCTACTACTGCTTTGATTTCTTGTAGTGCTTGTGATCATCCTTACATCCAGGTAGATCAATTTTTCTTCGGTTACTTCCACCTTTACTGCTGTGATCTTCCTTAAGTCCAGGTTGATCATATTTTTCTGGTTACTTCCACCTTCGTTGTTGTGATCTATCATAAATCCTGATTGATCATGTTTCTGGTTGGTTATACTACCAACACTTTGTCTTCCTATTGGAGTTCTTGCAGCGTATATATCTTCCTTAATTCCAGGTCGACTCATGCTTTCGGTTACACCACCATCCAAGTTTTCACTGCCAACTCCTTGTTGTTCAATGTTTGATACTGTCAATTTGAAGCTGAATGGAATTTCCTTCCATTCTTGCTTCGTGATTCTTCTTAGTTAATGAAACTTCCTGGTGTTTCTTCAACAGTTTGCCATAAGAATGTTTTTCTAAGTCATTATGTCAATGAGATTGAATTGTTCTTCTTTCTTTGATGGACATTTGTTTGCAAAATGCCCATACTCCTTGCTTTTGAAGCATAGTAATTTGCTAGTATCATAGCTTGATTTCTTGAAGTTGTTTCTATTATAACTCTTATAAGAGGTTTCTCCATCTTTCCTCTCTTTCTTAAAATTCTCGTGGTTTCTTCCTTGTGAAAATCTATGTTTTCCACGTCCACGTCCTCTAAAATACTTTCCTTTATTCTCATGTCGTGTGAACATCAATTTCTCTTGATTGTCCACTTGTTTGCCTCTCTTATACTTAATTCTTTCTTCATAAGTCTTAAGTCTTCCAATTGCTTCGTCTAGAGTCATTTCACTTAAATCTGAGTATTGCTCTATTGACGCAACTATTTGCAGATACCTATCGAGTACGGCGTTTAGTAGTTTGCGTACTAGTATTTCGTCTTCCATTGTGTGCCCTAGACTGGCTGCTTTGTTTACTAAGGTTGTTAGTTTTGCGGTGAAGGTGTCGATGGTCTCGTCTTCCTTCATGTGTAACATTTCAAAGTCGGATTTTAGTGTTTGCAACCTTGCTTGTTGAACTCTCTCTTCTTTTATATGTCTAGTTTTCAAGGCATCCCATATGGCTTTCGCGGTTTTGTGTTTTTTGATTTGAAGCAATTGTTCTTCTGGTAAGGCTTGGTAAAGGAATGCGATAACAGTTTTGTCTTTTTTGTTATCTGCAGTGTGTGTGGTGGTTTTTTCATTTGGTTCTATCATTAGCCCGTAAAACCTTTGTGCTGGTCGTGAGGAATTGATTGGGAGGGAGGGCGGATGTCGAATTCCATAAATGAGTAATTCGAGGGTTTTAGCATTGGACATTGGAATTGAGGTGTACTCGTGGTACTAATTTCCTTTTTTGAACTATCTCTACTATCTTTCGTCATATCTCTAGGATATTGAATAAAATCTCCAAAATAAAATATCTAACACTTAAGTGTGTTGAATTTTCCTGGTGAGTACTCTGGTTTTGTGCCTTACAAGCTATCAAACTTAACGGGGACTAGTTTTCATCCAAAAAAAAACTATCCTTGGGGATTTTATATTCTAAAGTCGAATAACCTAAGGTTAATTACTCCTTAAATTATTCTCTCGATATAGTAAGCAGTGTAATCACTAGGTTACTATATTTCTATCTACGGGTTTAGGAAAAGTTACAAACTTAAAATTAAGGGGGGTAACTTTTCTAAAAGCCTAAAACTATATATCTATATATAACTTAAAAATGATATATATAGAAAATGAAAGTGGAGGGGGGTGAAATGGTTTTTTGTAAAAACCTATTAGGGTAAATACCCTAATGTGTCCCTTTGCTATTATATGTGCGCCTCTCTTCTGTTTGGGAGTTCGTCTCCTTGAGGCTTTCTGGTCTTTCTCCTTCTCTTCTATGGGTGATTAACCGCCGATTAAAAATGGCAGGTTTAATCGTTCTCCTTCTTCTTGTGTTCGTAACCACTGATTCCTCAATTTGGTTGTGCGAAAATTAGGGTTTCGCAACAAATTTGGGATCTTCTAACGTCCTTGTATTTTGGGCGTTTTTGGATAAACGTGAATCAATTGATGATTCTATTGGGTTCGATTATTGATTCTTCAAAAAAGGTGTGTTCGTTCCCTTTTTTGATGATTTTAGTTTCTGTCCCTTTTGTGATGACTTTGTGTTATCCAATTCGATGTGGTTTTTTTTTGAATCTGTGAAAAAAAAAATTGGTACCGTGCCTTAACCTTGATTTTTTTCGGGTTATATTTTTCCTGTTATGTTCTTGATAGTAGTTTGCAAGGGATGAAACCCTTTTGTTGCCAGTGATTATTCACTTGGTGGCAATTGTTGGGGTCTCCTGATACAAAGATTTGATAAACACAAAATGATTTTTGATTGTGTTTAGTTTTTATTGCAAACTGTTTTTGGGAAAAAATTGGTGCGGTTTTTTTGATTCAAAAAACAGGAACACTCTTAAAACGGTATATGATGATTTGGTTTAAAAATACCAAAAGCTCTGATGCCAAATGTTGGCCCCTAACAACAGGATCTATGATTCACGATATACCATAAACATGAAATGAACTTTATTTCTATAAATCTGTCATCGATTTAATGTTTACAACATGTTTGTTTATTTATACAGAATGAAAGGGTACAAGTAAAAGTCGTGACTCTTGGTGAATAACTGTTTTGTAACCGCCATTTGTAACTGTTCTTGACAGCGGGTTGGGATTAGCCCAAGTGATTGGGTTTCGGCCCAATATGGAGTGACTCGACTTCTCTTCCTAATCGACCAAAAAACTGTTTTGATGCAATCATCTGGAATTTGGATTATATCTGAGGGAGGAGGGAGGGGGGTAGCCTTTATTTTGACACGTCCCAATTTTTGAAGATGAAAAAAAATCTTTGATCCGATTGATGCTTGTAATAGCCGCATGTAAATGATTTTTGTTCTACCTTCTTGTTAGTGTTAAACAGAATTGGTTAATTATTTCTAACTAAATTGATCTGTTAAATAATTTAGACCTCTTGCGAAATGGCACGTAACTAACTTAAAGGTTAGTTTTCAACATATATTGGCGTTTGGTTTGATACTTTTAATTTATGCCCCAAACATGTTCTATTCTAATTCTATCAATGGACATAGTAATGGGTAATTTAGTTACAATTAAAGGTCTAATATTTGTAGTTAATAGTAAGGATGCACGAGTAGCCAAGTTTAAGATAAGTTTCCACCAAGGCTTACAGCATCAATAACGACACTTTTGGTATTGATAACATACATCATAAATTCATAATGGATCAAGAATCAATTTTAACATGGTGAGTTAGAGTAACGATGAAACGTCGTACACGATGTGTCATGTTTACCCCGAACTTCATACGTAAGATGTCATTCAAGCTCTCTTCTTCTTTATTTGAAAGCTAGTTTGATTAAAATTAGCAAGAAGTTGGCAAAAGGATTACAATTAGATAGTTAGGGTCTTTTCAAGCTCTTATTAACTCCATCTTAAATCATCTAAAGAGAGTACGCGAGCCACCTATAATGCATACATTATTGCGACAAAGAAGAAATGAACGGTGGAAAAGCTCAACAAAGCGAGGCCTCCATCTCGGCATGTGGATGAGTTGAGGATCTTTTGGACCACACCCTTTTATATAAACAATGTGTACGTATATATATATTATATATTACAGCTAGCTAGTCTACTATCATTCTATCATTTGGTAGAGATGCAAGTACTAAGTAGACATTCACATGGACCATGATTGCCTTATAGGAGGTGCATACCATGTCTATAATATGCGTGTGTATACTAAGTAGACACACATACTATATTGTGCACCAAAATGATACTGGCTGCAGATTATTTAATATATTTGGATATGATTCTCTCTAAAGAGAAACTAACTTTTGACTTTACCCTAATTTTGATTTTGTTCTCCATATAACTAGAAGTAACTAGGGTGAATTAGAATAAATGTTTGTATTCAGTTTCTAGAATGATGTATGTTTTATTTTGGGTAAAGGGTACCTTCTAAATTCTTAGTATAAATTAGAGATTTCATCAATCTTGAAGCAGGCTTTTGATAACATTCCCCAAGGTGGCCTTGCTTATACCAAATACGTATTTTAAATTTTCATACAAAAGAATGGATATAATTTATCAGCTAATTATTTTGTCGAACATGTACTTAGAAACGCATCTTAAGATGCGTTTTAACATCTTTTCACACGTTAAGATACATTGAACGTACGTGTTTGAAGTATATAAACATGTAGATTCACATTAATTATGTTTGTGTTTACATGTTCAAGAGAACATATAGATGGTATTGTTAGACGAATAGATTATTGGCCTAAGCCATTGTACACTTGAGGTCTATTATGATTAGGGTTTAACTTACGCATGCTATCTTGCATATGTAAGACATTCAATAATAATATTATCTTTGTTATTTTACAGGTACTAAATGCGCATACAAACTTTCAATAGAAATTTGATAGCAAAATGTACATAACTATGTACCAAAACACAAGTAATGTTTTAGGGATAAAGCCGTAGAATACCAACGAACTTTTCAAAATTTATCGATTTGGTACATATACTTCAAAAATTATCGATTTGGTACGTGTAATTTCATAAAGTGTTCTCATTTGCACATTTTGATGATGTGTCCTAGGTGTTTATCTTGTAAGGTTTTTGGACATATTTATGAGGAATGTCCGAAGAATACAGGTGCTGGTGAGAAGAAGACTGTGAAGAAGCCTAGTCAAACTTCTCGAGGTTGGTCCTAAAATGGGTTATAATCCTCAGAAAGAATATCGACCTGTTCCTAAAAAGCCCACTGTTAGTTCTAGTGGTAATAAGAAGAAAGGTGTGGAGCCTACTATTGAGGTTAGTAATTCAAATCCATTTGATGTTTTTAATTCGGTCGATAATGATGTGGAGTTTAGTACCAATGTGGGGACTACTAATTTGGTAAATAACGTGGCTACTTTAAGTGGATCATCTTTTATGAATGTCGATAATAGTAGTTCTGGTAATACTCCTATTATTGATAAAATCGGGAAGTTTGAAGATTTACTTACTAGTGGGCAAGCTATTCTTGTGGATAAAGCTGATAATCCTTTGAAGAAGGTAGTGTTTTCGGGTGAATATGATAGTGAAGATGAGGTTGCATCAGTTCTATGGCATCTGAAAGGGTAGGTTTTGGCACTCAAAGTTTGCTGAAACAATGGAGGGATTCGTATAGTAATGGTGACTATGATGATGACCCATACAATGATGATATGTACGAAGGTCAGGACTTTCTCATGAGCTTCAAGCTATATGTGATCATCTCGATATCTGTGTTCGAGATCGCAAAAAGAAATAAATGTATGTTTCTTTTGTCTAGTGATTTTGTGTACCTTCCTTTTAGGAAGTAGTTTTCCCCATGTAACGCGGGAAGATGTGGGACTCACCCTCATCCCTTTTACTTAATAACGTAACTATTTATGTGAGTATCGCAAGTATACGTATTGGTTTAGGTATAACCTTTTGTGTAACGAAATCATATACGTTGTATGAATTATCTATTCGTTGTGTTTCCACATGTGCGTTATGACATTCCATAGTATGTCATGAGTTTAGTAATGTAAGTATACGAACTTGTATACGCTTAAACGTGTAACCATATCGTAAAAGTAAAAGAAAACGATTATGTCCGTGGGAAAGTCGTGGGTAATTTCCCACAGATTACCCACCAAGTTGTTAAATCCATGGGAAATACGTGGGTAATTTCCAACAGATTTACCACAAAAATATCGTCTTTACGTTTCTGCCTACTTACACACTCCCATGTTACTTAGTATGTGTTCATATATGTTTGTAGTTTAATATCATATGTGTTTGTTTGATAACCTTAACTAATTTATGGCGTGAGTACGCAAGTAAACGTGTTGGATTAGGTAAAACAAGTAGTGGTAACAAAACATTACTTGTGAATGACTATCTACACATGGTGTGTTCCACATGTGCTTATGAACGATGTTATTGTATGCATTAGATGTGTTTAGTATGTGAGTTACGAACTTGTATACCGCCTAACCTTAACCATAACGTAAAAGTAAAGAAAATGATTATGTCGTAGGGAAAGATTCGTAGGTAATTCCCACAATTACCCACGCAAGTTGATAAATCCATGGGAAATACGTGGGTAATTTCCCACAGATTTCCCACAAAAATACCGTCTTTACGTTTCTGCCTAGTTACACATTCCCACGTTACTTAGTATGTGTTCATATGTGTTTGTAGTTTAATATCATATATGTTTGTTTATTAATGTAACTGAGTATCGCAAGTATACGTGTTGGTTTAGGTATAACCTTTCGTGTAAAAAATCATTACGTATGTATGAATAACTACAAACGTGTGTGTTCCCTCATATATCCGTTGAATGACATTCATTGTATGGATTGATGTTTAGTATGTAAGTATATCGAACTTGTATACCGCCGAACGTGTAACCATATCGTAAAAGTAAAAGACAACATTATGTCCGATGGAAAGTCATGGGTCATTTTCCCTCAGATTACCCACCAAGTTATAAATCCATGGGAAAATACGGGGTAAATTCCCACAGAATTCCCACTAAAATAACCGTTTTTACGTTTCTGCCTACTTACACACCCCACGACTTAGTAAGTGTTCATGATGTGTTTGTAGTTTTAATATCATAATGTGTATTGTTGATTAATGGTAACTATTTATGTACTATCGCAAGTATACGTGTTGGATTTAGGTATAACCTTATTGTGTAACAAATCATTACAGTGTGTATGAATATCTACTCTGTGTGTTCCACATGTGCGTCAATACATTCATTGTATGCATTGATGTTTGTATGAAGGTATAACAGAACTTGTATACGCCTGAAATTGTACCCATATCGTAAAAGTAAAGAAAAACGATAATTCCGTGAGAAAGTCGTGGTAACACCCGTACGTATAGGTATTAAAAAATTAAAATTAAAATTATTTATTTTTAGCGTATTTTGTTATACATACATATAACAAAAATAGTGATATATAATATAACTTATGTAATATTTGGGCAAGAATATGATTTATGTTACAAAACAAATTAGACACTAAAATATTATAAGAAACTAACAAATAAAATAGTAAAATTTCATCACAAAGATTGCCAACATGTCACAATTTTAACACTTGGATTATATCATAAAGATTGCCAAGATGTCACTTTTAAAGGGTGAGATGAACCACAACAAAAACAAGTCTATTCATTTTCCCTTTATACCTTTCTATCACACACACACACCAGTAAGACAACTAAACAAAATTAAAAACCTTATCCTTCATTCTCCATCTCACTCGTCATCTTACCGATAAAAACCATCGACACCGGATCACCCCTTCGACCACGGGATGCCATCCATGAACAATACTCGTACCACCGCCACCACCACAAGTGACTGAAGTACAAGCAATGTCTGCTACGAACACTGAACCACGCACTCGAACCATTCATAGTCCGTTGTTGTTAGATCTCGATCTCGAAGTGATTTATGCAGATCTATGTAGTTTTTAGTCTTTTTTATGTAATAATATAGATATTGTAATGTAGATCTTGTAATGATAAGAAATAAATGGATGTAACTGATGGGTTTAGCTTATTTGCAAATGTATATGTATCAAAATGAAATATATCACTTCTTTAGATTACTACTTGTGTATTTTGCAAATTTGCATTCTTTAAAGTTCTGTTGATGTTGTTATAATAAGTTTTATTGTTGGATATTAGTTTTAGATTTTAATTTGGTAATTATATGAAATATTAAAAACTAATATAATTGTTTAAAATTTTGTCATTGATTTGCTACTGTTTTCACACGAATATTTCTATTAAAATTCAGTGGGAAATTGTTGATAGTGAATTCGTGGGAAATAAATCAGTGGCAAAAATTGTTGGTAAAAAATGTAAGAAATCAGTGGGAAAATATTCGTGAGAAATCAGTGAGAAATAACTGTGGGAAATCTGTGGCAAAAAAAGGTGGAATATATGTGAAAAATGGTTGCTAGAAAATGTGGGAAATCTGTGGGAAATCAAACCCACGGATTATCCACGGTAATATCCGTGGGAAATAGTCAACGTTCCGTGGGAAAATCAGTGGGAAAATATTTACCCACGAGGGTTTTTGCATCGGAATAATTCCGTGGGAAATCCGTGGATAAGGGCCCTTACCCACGGAATTTCCCACGGACTTTACCGTGGGAAAAAGCTGTTTTTGTAGTAGTGTAATAAAGAGACCTCAACACCACATTTATCACCGTCAACTTAGCGCCACATGAGTTTTTTCTCTCTCTAATCAATTTTTTTTTTAGGTAAAGGGTTTCCCCGGTAAATTTTTTTACGGCAATAAAACATTTAAGTACAAGGGATGAGGGTGAGTCCCACATCTCCGCCCGTTACATGGACAAAACTACTTCCTAAAAGGAAGGTACACAAAATCACTAGACAAAAGAAACATAAATTTATTTCTTTTTGCGATCTCGAACACGGATATCCAGATTATCACATATAGCTTGAAGCTCATGAGAAAGATCCTGACCTTCGTACATATCATCATCGTATGGGTCATAATCATAGTCACCATTACCATACGAATCCCTCTATTGTTTCAGCAAACTTTGAGTGCCAAAACCTACCATTTCAGTTGCCATAGAACGAACCATATCATTATCAACTGATGCAACCTCATCTTCACTATCATATTCACCCGGAAACTCTACCTTCTTCAAAGGATTACCAGCTTTATCCACAAGAATAGCTTGCCCACTAGTAAGTAAATCTTCAAACTTCTCGATTTTTATCAATAATAGGAGTATTACGGGAACTACTATTATCGACATTCATAAAAGATGATCCACTTGAAGTAGCCCCGCTATTTACCAAATTAGTAGTCCCCACATTGGTACTAAACTCCACATCATTATCGACCGAATTAAAAACATCAAATGGATTCGAATTACTAACCTCAATAGTAGGCTTCACACCTTTCTTCTTATTACCACTAGAACTAACAGTGGGCTTTTTAGGAACATGTCGATATTCTTTCTGAGGTTTATAACCCATTTTAGGACCAACCGAAACACCTCGAGAAGTTTGACTAGGCTTCTTCACAGTCTTCTTCTCACCAACACCTGTATTTTTCGGACATTCCTCATAAATATGTTCAAAAACCTTACAAGATAAACACCTAGGACACATCATCAAAATGTGCAAATGAGAACACTTTATGAAAATACACGTACCAAATCGATAATTTTTGAAGTACATGTACCAAATCGATAAATTTTGAAAAGTTCGTTGGTATTCTACGGCTTTCACTACTACAAAAACAGCTTTTTCCCACGGTAAAATCCGTGGGAAATTCCGTGGGTAAGGGCCCTTATCCACGGATTTCCCACGGAATTATTCCGATGCAAAAACCCTCGTGGGTAAATATTTTCCCACTGATTTTCCCACGGAACGTTGACTATTTCCCACGGATATTACCGTGGATAATCCGTGGGTTTGATTTCCCACAGATTTCCCACATTTTCTAGCAACCATTTTTCACATATATTCCACGTTTTTTTGCCACAGATTTCCCACAGTTATTTCCCACTGATTTCTCACGAATATTTTCCCACTGATTTCCCACATTTTTTACCAACAATTTTTGCCACAGATCTCCCACAGTTATTTCCCACTGATTTCTCACGAATATTTTCCCACTGATTTCATTCGTGTGAAAACAGTAGCAAATCAATGACAAAATTTTAAACAATTATATTAGTTTTTAATATTTCATATGATTACCAAATTAAAATCTAAAACTAATATCCAACAATAAAACTTATTATAACAACATCAACAGAACTTTAAAGAATGCAAATTTGCAAAATACACAAGTAGTAATCTAAAGAAGTGATATATTTCATTTTGATACATATACATTTGCAAATAAGCTAAACCCATCAGTTACATCCATTTATTTCTTATCATTACAAGATCTACATTACAATATCTATATTATTACATAAAAAAGACTAAAAACTACATAGATCTGCATAAATCACTTCGAGATCGAGATCTAACAACAAATAAACGACTAAATGAATGGATCGAGTGCGTAGTTCAGGTGTTTCGTCAAAAAGCGACATTGCTTGTACTTCAGTCACTTTGGTGGTGGCGGGTGGTACGAGTATTGTTCATGATGGCATCCGTGGTCGAAAGGGTATCGTGTCGAGGTTTTTATCGTATGATGACGAGTGAGATGGTGAGAATGAAGGATAAGGTTTTTAATTGTTTTAGTTTCCTTACTGGTGTGTGTAGTGTGATAGAAAGGTATAAATGGAAAATGGAATAGTCCTTGTTATTTGTTGTGGTTCATCTCACCCTTTAAAAGTGACATCTTGACAATCTTTATGATATAATCCAAGTGTTAAAATTGTGACATGTTGGCAATCTTTGTGATGAAATTTTACTATTTTATTTGTTAGTTTCTTATAATATTTTAGTGTCTAATTTGTTTTGTAACATAAATCATATTCTTGCCCAAATATTACATAAGTTATATTATATATCACTATTTTTGTTATATGTATGTATAACAAAATACGCTAAAAATAAATAATTTTTATTTTAATTTTTTAATACCTATACGTACGGGTGTTACCCACGACTTTCCCACGGACATAATCGTTTTCTTTTACTTTTACGATATGGTTACACTTTCAGGCGTATACAAGTTCGTATACTTACATACTAAACATCAATGCATACAATGAATGTCATAAACGCACATGTGGAACACACACGTGTAGATATTCATACACACGTAATGATTTGTTACACAAAAGGTTATACCTAAACCAACACGTATACTTGCGATACTCACATAAATAGTTACATTAATCAACAAACACATATGATATTAAACTACAAACACATATGAACACATACTAAGTAACGTGGGAATGTGTAAGTAGGCAGAAACGTAAAAACGGTATTTTTGTGGGAAATCTGTGGGAAATTACCCACGTATTTCCCACGGATTTATCAACTTGGTGGGTAATCTGTGGGAAATTACCCACGACTTTCCCACGGACATAATCGTTTTCTTTTACTTTTACGATATGGTTACACGTTCAGGCGTATACAAGTTCATATACTTACATACTAAACATCAATCCATACAATGAATGTCATAAACGGATATGCGGAACACACACGTGTAGTTATTCATACATATGTAATGATTTGTTACACGAAAGGTTATACCTAAACCAACACGTATACTTGCGATACTCAGTTACAATTGAATAAACAAACATAAATGAATATTAACTACAAACACAATGAACACAACTAAGTAACGTAGAATGTGTAACTATGTAGAAAAACGTAAAGACGGTAATTTATGTGAGACATCTGTGGAAATTACCATGTAAATTCCCAGGGATTTTATCAACTTTGTGGTAATCTATGAGGAAATTATCACGACTTTCCACGGACATAATCATTTTCTTACTTTTACGATATTTTAATGTTCAGAGCGTAAACAAGTTCAAACTTACTACTAAACATCAATGCATACAATGAATGTCATAAACGCACATGTGGAACACACATGTGTAGATATTCATACACACGTAATGATTTGTTACACAAAAGGTTATACCTAAACCAACACGTATACTTGCGATACTCACATAAATAGTTACGTTAATCAACAAACACATATGATATTAAACTACAAACATATATGAACACAATACTAATTAACATGGAGTGTGTAAGTAGGCAAGAAAACATAAAGACGATATTTTTGTTGTAAAATCTGTTGGAAATTACCCACAGTATTCCCATGGATTTACAACTTGGTGGGTAAACTGTGGGAAATTTACCCACGACATTCCCCACGGAATAATCGTTTTCTTTACTTTTACGATCTGGTTTACAACGTTTAAGCGAAAACAAGTTCGTATACAAACATACTAAAACAACTATGCAATACAATGAATTTCATAAACGCATCATGGGTTGGAACACATACGTATAGATTTCATACACACTAAATGATTTGTTTATAACACAAAGTTAAACCCTAACCAATACGTATACTTGCATACTCACATAAATAAGATACGTTAATCAAACAAACACATATGATATTTAAGACTACATACAAACACATATGAACACATACTAAGTAACGTGGGAATGTGTAAGTAGGCAGAAACGTAAAGACGGTATTTTTGTGGGTAATCTGTAGGAAATTACCCACGTATTCCCACGGGATTTAACAACTATTGGAGGGTAATCTGTGAGAACATTTACCCACGAATTATCCCACGGACAGAATCAGTTTTCTTTAATTTTACGATATGGTTACACGTCTCATGAAGGAAAGATGCGTATATCCAGTTCATATACTTACATACTAAACATCAATCCATACAATGAATGTCATAAACGGATATGCGGAACACAGCATTGGTAGTTTATTCCTACATGATGTAAATGATTTGTTAGACGAAAGGTTATACCTAAACCAACACGTATACTTGCGATACTCACATGAATAGTTACGTTAATAAACAAACACATATAATATGAAACTAAAAACACATATATAGGCACACTAAGTAACGTGGGAATGTGTAACTAGGCAGAAACGTAAAGACGATATTTTTGTGGGAAATCTGTGGGTATTTACACACGGATTTCCCACGGATTTATCAACTTGGTGGGAAATCTATGGGAAATTACCCACGACTTTCCCACGCACATAATCGTGTGAAATTTGCCACATGTAAATTAACAAACGATAGTCAAAATCTGTGGGAAATTTGTAGCCATGGCAAATATGTGTGAAATTTGCCACAATTTTCCCACGGATGTCGAATCAACAAGAATAGTGGCAAATCTGTGGGAAATTTGCCACGGATTTCACACGAAAACTTGGTCAACAATTTACACCAATTCAGAGGGTAATTTGTGGGTATTCCGTGGGAAATTTCACACGAGATTTTTTCCGTGGGAAAAGTCCGTGGGTAAAAGCTGGTTTTGTAGAAGTGTTACACCCCGCCTAAGATTTGAACCTGCCTTTGTGTTCTGGTTTGCCTAGCGAGTTAACTTTACTCTAGTTCGACCTAAAGACAAAAAAACTAAAGACAAAGTTTCAAGATACAAGAGCTGAGTGCATGTTCTGAAACATGTGACATGTTTTATTCCTTTAAATGAAGCAACAGGTAGATATCGATCCTCGTGATTATGGTTTTGCAAAGATTCTTGGATACCCGAGGTACAGATTATGACCTAAATAAGCATATAATAATGGATGAGGTCTGAAAAAACTGAACTGGCTGCTAGATTACCAGTGCCAACTATGAGATCACCCACCATGGAACATGATATGGAATAATTGAAAACATAATTAGTCTGGTTTCTAAAAAGCAAATGTACTGTTCAATTAGTTATGTATTATCATATTTACCTGTAGCTGAAAATAATACTACAAAACCTAAATAAAACATGATCGCATTTGACAGGCAAACGTCGCCGTAAAGGGAGGGGGAAAAAGGAGAAAACCTACGTTGGAGGATCAAACCTTAGGCCCGGAAACGATATAATTATGTGCATAACATTATATAACATAGAAATTGATAACTATTATTCATAAAGTACAATAGATACATAAAAACCGTAAAGAGCCTCAACCCATCAATACAATAGGGCGAGCCAACGATGCTTAATACTATATGGAAACCCTAGTTACATTGTCTAATATTCTCAAACAAAAAAGAGAGTGGAGAACTTAATTAGATTTGACAAGTTTCACATAAGACTCCTATCAAGTTGCAAGTATTTTTAGTGTCACCTTTAGATTTTTAAACAATGACCAAGAACTATAGTTCTACTACGTTAATTATTCCCATTTTATTTGTTTATATTACTTAAACAAGCAAAAGCCTATATTCCTGGGTGGGAATGCATGAAAAGTGGTAACTAGAGATTTATAGCCTCCTAAATTGAATAATTTATCTTGATTAATTCTACAATATAATGATCCGATGAGCATAAAGATTAGAACATTAATTATACTTGTATAGTTTTGGACCAATAGCTACACGATGGCAAAAGAAGATATGTTCATGGTATGACTATCGACAATTACAGAATAAGACAGCCTGACTTTTTGTTCTTGTAGTAACACAATATATGCCGCTGTAGTTCATATGTTATGGTTGTGTAATAAGCCAAATCACCTAAACTTGGATTAGGGGTAGGGGTGTAATCGAGTCAAGCAGAGCTTGAGCTTGACTCGAAAATTATAAAGAAGGCTTGAGCATGGCTTGACGAGCTTTAATCATCCAGGCTTGAGCTCGGCTTGAAAAGCTCATTTAATTCGATATCTAAATTCATCAATAAATTCAAGAAAATACGCAATTCACACAAGAGCAAAGAATTTATACAAAAACATTAAAAATATTTAATTATTACACCAATATTCACGTTAGTCTTAAGGTTGTTTATAAAACCTCGAGCTCGGCTCGTTATGTGTTTCGAGCTGGTTTATTGGGCTCGGGCTCGGGCTCAGGCTTGAGCTCGATAAAAGCTCGACTCGATCGAGTCAAGCTCAAGCTCGAGCTTGAGTTGCTTGACAAAAGATTGACTTGTTTGCACCCCTAATTAGGGGCAATCAAAAGTTGTACTTGCTTGAACTGATCTCAACACAGAATCAACACTTGATCGTTTATTTATTTTTATATTGTTTGAACTTAAACAAAATTGGTCGACGTTTAATCTCATTAGGCTTGCAAGTAGATGTAGGTCGAGGAATTGCAGATTCATACATCACAAGATAAAGGACATTTTTCGATAGATGAATGACCCTTAAATGGACCGATTTTGAAAGGATTTCTTGGTTCTTAGAAAACTCCAGGAAAAATATCAGATTTTATATATATATGTGGACGAAATCATAAATTTTGAAAAATCGGGTATATAATTACGAACATATTTTAAAGGCTTATGAGTCCGTCTAAAAATCTTTACTATGACCACTAACCGGCTAATAGAAAACCTCGAGTCACAAGGTTTAAATTTTTGTCAGGGATCAAAATTGGTGTCTTTCCAGAAAAAAGTATCATTGATGGCAGCTGTTGGTTGTAATGCTCATGAATAGCAGACCTGCAGTTGGTCCACTACTTTCAGTGGATCATCTTCGAATAGTTTCATTTAGTTCAAAATATCTATTGATAATAATTCCATATGCTAGAACTAATCTATAGAGACTGCTCGACCACTAACCAGATAATAAAAGTATCAAGCACTTGTCCTGATCCTCGATCAGATGCTTTTCTATCGTTAATTATTAACAGAAGTTCGGATTTTAAGAAACTTATCAATTGTTTCGGCCAGTCTGCCATCAAGACAATCAGATTTGAGATTAATTGACCCCCAAATTAACATTTAAGATTGTAAGCCATGACTATAATTATGCATGCTCTGAGAAACCAATGAGAAATTCTCTATTTGCCACTTTTGTGCATGAAAAAGGTTCACACATGTTGGTCATACAGTTAAAGAAAATGGGATAGATTTGTATTTGTACTTATGTGCTCATGGCAATTCATTGGATTGTGATATACCCGAGCTTTTGTGCGCAGAAATCTTTTAACATATGGTTAAGTGCTTGTCTGTGTGCAACATATACCAAGAACCATTGCACTTAGCGAAGAGATTTTCTTTATATAAACCGATATTATAAAGCTTCTTATTGTGCTCACACAGCTTTTGAATATATTAGATTGGTTCTTATAGTGGCAAGTGATTATAGAAAGGGCTAAAGAACTAAATATATTTTAGTGATAATTTGCTTGCAGCAACTTGAGATTTAAACTAAAACCGGCCAACAGATCTTGTAGGTCTTTGCATTTTTGCTCCTAACCTTTACCTTTTTGTAAATCACTAATATAAGGGTGAAACTGCGCCGTCCGTCTAAAGCACATGTTGTAATTCGCTGCACGGTTGAAGAGGCTGTTTTTTGTTTTTTTCCTTTTTCAGCAAAAGGGCATTAAGATTATAATAAAATACATAACCAACTTCAAATTTATAATGGAGTCCATTAGTTTTTGTAATGCATATCTTTTTGTTAATTTCTTTATCTAATGTCTTTAGATGAAGTTGACAATAAACCATAAAAAATTTTAGCCACCCATTAAAGTCCCATCGACTTTAACACCAGCCAGTGCTCAATGTTATAAAACTATCTAGTTTATCATACAAATTAACCTGAAAGTATATCTTCAGCTTCAAATTGGATCTTGAATACAATTCCTTCTTGGAATAGTCTTTATTCGCAGACATTAATTAATCTTAAGCTAGCATATTATAACATAACGAATAGATGTATGTCAGTTGGCAAAGGTTTCACTGTAAATCTATATACTAAGTGTACCAATATAGGCATGGAAAGTAAAATGAGCGCTCGCCTAAGCTCCTCGAATTAGTCATTTTTTTTATCACGGCCTGCACGTTAAAACAGTCACAAAGTCATTTTGCCTTCCTCTCAAACAATTTATATGATTAAGGTCATTATAATTCCACTTGAGAATCTTAACAATATTCTTGTTCATAGAATCCATTTTTTTGGACACAAGATAAGCTCTAACGGTTGGTCGATTAGAATATATATGATGACAAGGAATCAAGCATTTAATCAGAATAGATAGTGACATCTTAATGTCCACTTACAATAACTTTAAGACAAAACAAATTTTTGGTTGATTAGACTAAGAGTAAATTGAAAAGACTTTCATGTCATAGACAATAAAATGCACACAAAAATTTCCCCCAATAACTGGCCTGCATTTTCAAAATTGCGCCTGCAATTTGCCTAAACCACAAAGACGGTATTTGCAACTTACTCTTAGAATCTTTTACTTAGTAAAGGAAAACAAAAAGTGAGAACTTTTGCATTTAAAAAAAAAGAATTTTTCCTTATTAGGTATGATGCTTCTAATTTTATTATTATTTTTGAATATATGTTTAATTAAAAAGCTTAAATACTTTCAAAATTGGCATTATTTTGGTAGAAAAATCTGATGGAGAAAAAAAAAACACATAAAAATATATGTGTCAAATTTATAAAAATAAAAACTTGAAAAAACAAGAGGTAATTAATAAAACTTTAGTGGTTTAATTTTAAATAAATTATATAAAGTTAAGTGTAAATTTATAAATTTACAAATTTTATTATAACTTAAAAAAAGCAAATAACCCTTTAAACTTTCATAACTTATAAAACAGAAAAAATAAATATTATATATATATTTAAAAAAAATAATGTATAAGCTCCGTGCGTGCACGGGGATTAAAACTAGTAACTATGATGATAATTGATAAAATAAATGTCTTTTATATATAAGAAACACTTTTAAGGTTTAAGTATCATACTTCTTAGCCCAAATCCATTTTTAAGGCCCATGCCATGCAGGCTTGCCCATCATCTTTTACTTTTGGAGTTCTTTTCCTTTCGAGACACAGTAACTCAGTAAGTAATATCTTTAGTAAAATTATTTACTAAACTATTGACTATACTAATGAAAAAAAAAATGAAATCGATATGAGAATCGACAAATTAAGATCAAACTGGCAATGAGATTAAAAGGAAAACAGCATCAAGTAGAGTCCTAGAATACAAGATACTTTGAAGAAATACATGTGAACTGATTGCAGGCTTGCACCTTAAGAAATGACTAAATCCAGATTATAAAGGATTTTCCGTTTTGCAATTTTGCACAGATACTAAAGCTCGCAATGAGGTAGGCTTTGTAGCTCTTCAGTGCTGCAAAATGCAGATCAATCGAAGAACCTAAAAACCTTTTCACATGCTTTTCAAGCGAGAAATGTTCATTAAAAGCTATGAAAACTACCATCATGTAACTAAAAAATGGTTGTATATATAGTTGTAATGCATGTTTTGATCTCATAATAAGTAGAAAATTACAGAAAAGTGCATATGAATCCTTTTTTCAGATGAAGCAAAATACAAACAGATTTCCATAATAGTTTTGAGGAACTGATTCTAAAGGTTACTATGTGCACAATTTTATCAGGATACCCGTAGATTTCACCTCCAATTACCCATTTAATAATTGAGCCATCGAGCTCCATTGGCATGGTCTACTATGTGCTTATAATGGGTTCCTGTTCACATCCTTGTAGAGCAAATAGCGTGTGGGAATTTTGCCAAGCGCAGCATACCTGTACACAAGATTTCCAACCATAATGAAATCTACTTGATCTAGCAATAAGTGTGATTCATAATATTCAACAGTTTCTTACCACTGAGGAACAAATGGAGCCATCCATATCGCATCTCCAGCCTCAACCGGATACCTATGTAACATAAAATCAGAGAACAAGGCCGAACATATTGAAGGGGAAAAAAGCAATTTATGCCAACAAACTTACCAGCTGTCACCCAGACGATAAATGCCTTGTCCCTCTAGAAGTAACAAACCATGCTGATTATAATGGACTTCCTGCCAATACAAACAGAAAATCCAAAGACCAAATTATCTCAATTCTAGTATTGTCAAGGTTTGAGAGTCCAACAGACAAGTGATAAACCCCGTAATGAGTAACCACATACCTTTACATTGAGAAATTCACCAGGTTGGAAGTCCATGATCTGCAAGATTACAAGAACTTTTCAGTTTGTGACTTTGTGTAGTTAAAGGGGGTAAACAGGTATTCCCTGGTCTCTTCTGAGACTTCGGGGACACCTTAACACTAGGCCACCTTGGAGATTGCTTTTGTTAAGGGGCATTTTAGTATTTGATTATTGCTCAAAGGCTAATCAACTATGTGCCAAGTCAGAAGTTGCAACTTTTGTGACTAATACTTTTTGAGTTGATGAGCGCATAAACATATCAAAGTATACAGTAGCACCAAATTAACCCGTTGGATTAGTCAGCCAAAAGGTCAGAAACCATGGTTACCCAAAAGAAAAAAATATATATATTAACCTAAACAATGACTTACATGGATGTTGAAGTCGTAAGGCAGGGATGTAGGAAGAAGCTTTCGCAGTTGGAATACCTGATATTGCAATGAAAAACTATTAAGGACAGATAGAGATGAGAAGGAACTACTCTTGATCTGATTGTACAAAGATGAAAGGTGTATCGGCATATCTGGTTTATTTTGGTGTTAATATTTATACAGGACTCATTTGTAGGACAGAAAAGACGATAAGGTGTACATTAGTATGGGACTTACCTCTCCAGGGGTGTCAAGAAGTGCCTGCTGATCAGTAGAGCCAACAATTGGCTCAGGAATATGATCTTCCAGGTAAGAATACCTAATAAAAAGTTAATATTTTAGCGTGTGTGGTTTGTACAATATACATGTATCTGTTTAGACTTTAGAGAAACTTGATAATCAATTTCATCCATATAAGCACTTAATTCATAAGTGGTGAAATTGGTTAATTTGCAGGAGATAGTGAGATTATGTGGCGTGAAGTACAAATCAAGGGAAAGCATACCTTCTTTCAAATATAACAAGTGTCGATTCATCACTCTCGAAGAGATGCTCTGAGTT
Source organism: Tanacetum coccineum (assembly GCA_026074375.1). Taxonomy (NCBI): domain Eukaryota; kingdom Viridiplantae; phylum Streptophyta; class Magnoliopsida; order Asterales; family Asteraceae; genus Tanacetum; species Tanacetum coccineum. Next base: position 75,786 of record BQNB010002550.1, read on the forward strand.
AGGAGGTAAGTAAGCAAACGAGTCTACCTATAATTCAAACACAAATCTAACTAGTGAGAAATAAAACTGCTTAACTTACCTTCAGGAGTCGCACAAACTATTTTATACTTCATAATTTAAAATTACGTAGTCTAACTTTATATAAAATCATACTCGCATCAAATCATACAATCTCACTAAAATGTTCTATTCTCGTAACATTAGGACCCACAAAGTTTACAGGTTTTACCATTATTCAGGGGAATCTAAGACATTTGTTAATAGTTGAATCCTTGCTTTGACCATGCAATAAATGAATAACCTTTATTCTTTTATTTTATGTCTGAGTAAAGCAAGTGCGTACCATACAAACCAGATAGAAGTTAAGTCATATTTACGAACTAGAAAATCTACTTCAACTGTACATGATGGTCTTCACGGTATTGCAACCCTCATTTGGATTACAATATATGTGAGGTCACCTATGACAGTATTTGACGCTTTTCTTATGTAAGTTTCCTATTAAAAAAGGAGTATAAAAAAACAGAATGAAAAACGAGTTTGTGTTTGACTTTCTGAAATCAAACTAAATATAAGTGTACTAATTTTTGAAATGGGAGACCTATTTTTATAGATTGCTTGTCATTTTAGAATCAAAGTAAATAGGCAATATGACTATGTATATAATATGTTTTGTTATATCTTACTACATCAAAATGAATAACATATTAATCAAATCTAAGATCAAGAGGGGCATTTACCGTCAATGTTTGGCCAGTACCAGAAGCATTAGTGAATGTCACCAACCCTTGAAGCACGAACGCAAACCTAAATAACAAACATATCAACAAAATAATCACGTCAAAAGTAATTTGCTTTTAATCACAAACTGAAGAGAACATCCATACCTCTCAACATGCTTTGGAGGAAGCCCTGACTTTGAACTTTCTGCAAACATTAAACCAACATTTCCACTCATAAGTAAATCAATGATCATTCAACATCACATAAATACTAACCACAAAAAGGGATACAAAATTGCACCTTGCATCTTTGCTATATACATAACAAAATGTGCACCCATTGCAGGCGAGACTAAATACGCCCCCAATGTATTACTCCTATCAAATCCATTTTCATCAAAAGCTCACAATTAACCCATTAGTAAAAACAAAATAAACACATATTCTCGACTCATTCAACGTACCAATCTGGCAACGGACTAAAAACATGACTTTCAGGAGTGATTAAAGCATGATCATTCTTATACACACTTCGCGTAAACCCCGGTAAATCTGCCAAAACAACAACCGCAATTAATCAAGTAATCTAAGTAACAATATCCATAAACCAACCCGGTTGACCCACACGTAAAAATGACCCGTTTTGAATAATCATACACCAAAACCCCATTTTTCAATATGATCAAGTAACACACTGCCCATCTACATAAACCTGACCCGACCCGACCGTTTTTGAGCACTGACCTTGCAAATGAGAAGGTGATAAAGTGGGATTGGTAACTTTTGCATAAAGGGTTTGACTATTTGAATTAGTATCATCACTTAATGATGGTGCAGAGCAAAACCCTTGTTCAGTAACAGCAAAATTTATAAAACCTGTGAATAAAGAAACATAAAGACATCAAATTTAACCATAAAAATCAAATGGGTATAATAAAGGTGTAATCTTTAAAGGGTTTTACATAGAAATGTTGATAGAAGCAAGAAAGATTTAGCATAAAATGATGAAAAAGATTGCATTTTTTTTGGTGGGATGTAAAAACTGCACTTGTGAGAAATTGTGTTCTTTTTTTGTTTAATAGTTTGTGGTCAGTAAACTAAAGAGGTTGTGTTGTGTTGTGTTGTGTTTTTCCCTATTGGCCTTTTGTGGGAGATGAGTCAGCTAAACCAGTGGGTGTTTGGCAGTTTGGTTTTAGGAGGCTTTGTTCAACACAGAGGGTGAGAATAGAATTTACTTTAAGATTTATTCCGAAGAGTGTTGATATTCATGTCTAACAAAACACTTAATAATAAATCTAATATATTTAATTATTGACAAGTGTTATATTTTTTTTTCCACTCGGGCAAAATGGATCCGTAACCTTGGGAAAAGGATTGGCTCTGAGGGCTGGGCACGGGGGTCTCAGTTTCGAACCCGTCGGCTGTCGGCGGACTACTCGAGCTGCTCACGCGGCGAGAGCGGGTCGCCGCGTTCCGGCCGGGGAACGAACTGGGAACGGCTCTTTCGGGGGCCAGGCCCCGATGAGTAGGAGGGCGCGGCGGTCGCTGCAAAACCTTGGGCGTGAGCCTGGGCGGAGCGGCCGTCGGTGCGGATCTTGGTGGTAGTAGCAAATATTCAAATGAGAGACTTTTGAAGGCCAAGAGGGAAATGGTTCCTGTGTGAAAACGCACTTGCTCATGTTAGATCGATCCTAAGAGACGGGGGAAAGCCGTCAGATAGCGGCGTTTCGTCGCCGAGCTTCGAAAGGGAATCAGGGTTAAAAATTCCATGAATCGTGGACGTGAGAGTCTACGGCCACGTAGGGGAGTCCCGGAACGTCGGCTGGGGCTCGGGAATAAGTTATCTTATCCTGTTATCATCCTAAACCTTTTAAATCCACCAATCATATTTTTAAGTCCAACTTTTAAGCATATAATTTATTTTCTTATTTTAAAAATCTGAGCTGAATATTACTGCTTGTGGCCCATATAAAAAATGTTAAACAAACAAAAAAATTACTTCTTACGTCTTAAAATTATTGTCATCCGACAAAAAATATATAGTTTAAGAAAAACATAATTATTACTGATTTTTTTTCTTACTTTTTGCATAATGACAGTTTTACTCTTTAACTAATTAATTAATTTCTTCTTTAAAGTTTTAAATATAAATTTCAATCAAAGGTAACATGATAAACTTGATCAAATTTCTTTATCTATTTTTAATAGTGGACAATTAAATTGAAATATCAAAAAAATATGAACTATACTTTTGTGACGGAGAAAGTAACATATATATATATGTGACGGTAGAAAAAGATGAGGTCAACATATTCCCACATCTCACTGTCACACATATACACAATAAAATTTTTGAAGAAGCCTATATATCTGGTTTATATGAGACCATTATGAACACATTTCTTCAAAACAAACATGATAAATGAAGCAAAACCCAAATCCTAAGGGGGTGTTTGGTTCGCCGTAATTGGACGTAATGTGATGTAATTGTAATCTGAATTACATCACAATCCTGTTTGGTTGACAGAAAGGTTGTAATTGTAATTCAGTCATTACAATTACATTAAGAGATGGATTTCATATTACATAGGATGTTAGATGGAAAGTTTTGAATTACGTTGTAATTCAGTATTTTATACTTTAAATCATCAGTATTTATTTATTATTATTATTATTATTTATTTATTATTTAATTATAATGAATAATTATTATTTATTTATAATATAAATTATTAAAATAATAATAAATAATAATGTTTAAATATTATTATAATTATTTTTATTTATATTATTTTTTATATTATCATTAATTATTTATTATTAATAATATGATTATTATTATTTTGTTTATTTTTATGATTTTTGGTTTTTTAATTATTTTATTATTATTATATTTTTTTTTTTTAATTATTTTATTTTATTTTATTATTTTTTTTTATATCATTTTTATATTATTAATTATTATTATTATTATTATATATATTATTATTATATTTTTTAGTATTATTTATTTAATATTTAATATTAATTAATTATTATGTATAAATATTATTATTATTTTACTATTTTTTATTATTTCTTATTTTATCATTATTATAATTTAATATTATTATTATATTATTATTTTAATTATTATTATAGTTATTTTTTTAGTTTTTGGTAAAAAAAAATAGATTACATTACGTTGCGAAGTAAACCAAAAACACAATCCACAGATATTTATCATTACAATTACAACACATTACAATTACATTCATGAATTACAATTACATCAAATTATGATTTTTTCTGAAGATTACAATCCTTCAAAACCATATGTGAACCAAACGGCCCCTAAAAGTTAAATCATTTATACAAACGGGCCATAAACTTTTTACGCTAATTTAATTTTTAGGATTAGAGTGTGGTCAATGGACTTGAGAGTATTTTCTCAGGCACATCAACTACATTAAAAAAGAAAAACTTTACTTTAGCTTTTTTTTTTCTCAACTATTACAACAAACCTTCTATTTCCTTAATCTTTTTTATAACTTTTTTATCCACTAAAAATAAGACACATATCATTCCAACATTAAAAATGTACTCTGTCAACTTCTCTCTCCTCAAAACACTTAGGTGTTTAGTTCGCCGTAAGTGGACGTAATGTGTTTTAATTGAATCTGAATTACATCACAATCCTGTTGTTTGCAGGAAGGTTGTAATTGTAATCGATTTACATTACGTAGGCTGTATTAGTTTGCGTGTAGAATTGTAATTTAGTCATTACAATTACATTAAGTGAGGGAATACAAAAGTACCTAGGATGTTCGTATGGAAAGTTTTGACTTACGTTGTAATTCATATTTGTACTTAAATCATCATTATTAGTTATTTTTATTGATTATTATTATTAAAATAATAATAATTAATGTTTACTATTATTTATTATTATTATTAGTATTTTATTAATAATAATATTTATTATTATTTATTATTTTTATCATTATTATTATTTATTAATATTATTATTTGTTATTTTATTATTATTAGTATTATTATTATTTATTAATATTATTTTATGAATATTAATTTACTATTATTATTTATTAATATTATTATCAGTATTATTATTTATTAATATTATTATTATTATGTGTTTTTTTATTATTTTTTTTATATTAGTAATTATTAATATTACTATTTATAATTTTATTATTATTATTATTATTATTATTTATATTATTTTAATTATTATTATATTAATTTTTTTAGTTTAAAAAAAAATTGAATTACATTACGTTGCGAGTCAACCAAACACATTGACAGATTTTATCAATTACAATTACATCAAATTACAATTCCTTCTGAAGATTACAATTCCTTAGAGGTGTTTAGTCAACCAGTCAAAGAACCGGTTTTGACTAAAACCGGTTCGGTTATAAACCGGTTTTTTCATATGAAAAATACAAAATCGGTTCGGTTAGTCAACCGGTTTAACCGGTTTTTATGCAACCGGTTCGATTAAAAACCGGTTTTAACCGGTTTACAACCCGGTCCGGTCGATTTTTTTTAAACCGGTTACAAACTGCCGGTTCGGTTTGAGGAAAACCAGTTTCAAAAAAACCGGTTTTTTTTAAAACCGGTTTCGATTTTTTTTCCCGGTTCAGTTCATGAACCGGTTTTTCTGTACACCTCTACGGCCCCTTAGGACTATAGTCCAGCAAATGAAAAGGAACATGATTTTTCATAAGGAAAGAAAAGAGATGATGTGGTGTTTGCTGTTTCATCGCCTACATGGCACATTTCCTATGCTTTTCCCCGTTACATTGTGTAGGTTAATGAAAAAGTTTAAAACCTATAAAAAAAATTTGTTATAATCATGATGATTTTTTATCTAATGAAAAATTAGATTTTGTCCGTCTATGTTTAAAACATGTTATGAGTAAAAACTGAAAACGACTTGAATAAGATTTTATACGTAGTTTTTTTCGCGTAAATCCCCGCGCCCTACAATGAAGCATGGGTAAAAAACCATGAACCATAAGAGCATGTTCTTCAAATTACTAAACATGAACCATAAGAGCATCCACTATTTTTTTTCTAGAACGGAAATTTTTACTATCTCACAATATTCACATCACAAATCAATCTCACACTACCTAAGCAGGACTTGAACCCACAACCATATGGTTGAGGAGTTTCTCACACAACAAGGGATATCATTGGGACACAAACCCTTTGGTTAAGAACAACCACTATGGTAAACCTTTTATAAAGGTTTATGTAAAAACTATAATCTAATCACAACGCCTCTTATAAATCACCCAGCCAATCACCCCTTTGGTGATTTTTATTACTAACAAAATCTATAGTTGATGAATCCACAATTGTGTGCTCACCTACAATTACTAGAGAAAGAGTATTGTTCTCAAATGCATGCAATACTAAAAATACAAACAATACACACTACAAAGATCCTCACTACAAATCCCTCAATACTATCTAACAATACCAGAACCTAGATCAAGATGATCTAATACAACTGAGAATAACCAGACTAATAAACCCTAATTTTAGAGAGAGAAAACACCCGTATTGTATGTGTGTGAGAGAGAGAGGTGTGTGTGAACCTCAGCGAGTCTGGGTTTCATTTCAAACTAGCCTCCTAGACTGAACCTACCTTGTTAATAGGTTATAACTATCAAGAAAGTAGGAATGACAGAGAAAGAGATGCACTTTCTTAAGTTATAGACAAGGAACTCCATTCTGTTGACTCTACCAGATAGAATAGAACCCGTATTTTTTCATAGTCTAGTCACAAGAAGAGTTTGATCCTGGAGCATAAGGAACGCTAGCTATATGCTTAACACATGCAAGTCGAACGTTGTTTTCGGAGAGCTGGGCAGAAGGAAAAAAGGCTCCTAGGGTTTACGAGAATCATATATAAGATCTCTTCTAAAGGTAGAGGTGAGCTTTCTCACTATACAATGTCAAAAAAGGACCAACGACGATGAAAGAGGAGTAGGAGCTAGCTTTAATTGATGTAGGGGCGGAATCGAAGCGAAGAAATTCTGAGTTCATGCCACGACAATCTATATGGAAGGGAAGTTCTTTTGATGCATTCCTGTTGAGAATGAAGAAGAAGAGAAATCTTCTTTTGAACAGGAAACTTGGGTCACATCTTATTCTATTTTACCGAAATTCGTTGATTGCTCTGTATGAATTTACAATGGAAAAACTCCTGTTCGTTGTAAGATTAATGAAGGAGGTCATCAATTTGGAGAGTTTGCTTCTATACGGAAACGAGGATCTTCGAGAACTAATATAGGACAGATAATAAAAAAGAAAAAAAGTCAAGTCTAAGCGCATATGGCACGAAAAGGAAATCCGATTTCGGTAAGAATTGATCTGAATCGTAGTTAAGATTCAAGTCGGTTCAGTGAGGGTGATCACAAAAGTCACCGAAGGGGTCAGTCTTTTCCTTTACCTCATATAAAAAAAGGCGGGGAAGGGCGTTGCAGATGTCCGGGACGTACACGACTTCTGCCAACGCTAGAAGACTACTGGAAGACACCCAAAACCAAAGCATGTCGTGAAAGAAGCACACTGGACGGGCGTGCTTTGACCGTATCTCCGAGGCATAATTGAATGTAGATATCATGAACGCGAGGTGCAGGATACCAGGCCGAGAAAGCCGGGAAACCACTCCCCTATGTGTTAATCGCTAGTGTAGCCAGGGCCCCGACGCCCAGCTCCGCTAGAAAGGCATCGCCTGATCTGAGAAGTGTTAATTCGGTTCAGATAGACTTCATTCAAGAACGTCGCCGCCCCTGGAATCAATAAGAAAACAAGTGCTAAGTTTTAGATCAGTGAATAAACTGAAACGAATGAAGAGACCATTCTCGCTTGGCGCTTAAAGCGCACTATACTCCGCTTTAATAGATGTGAGTTTTTGGTAGAACTGATAAACCACACGAGCCGATTAAATGCGTGGGACAGAGGGCTCATAGTACCTGCCACCGCAGCTATACAGTGGAAGGGAAGGAGCCATGGATAGACAGTAGCTAGTTATGACAACCTTAGATTACTTTAGACTAGTTGTTTTGTGTTTTTACATTATCAACCATTAAATGTGTATCACATGTCTATCCTAACCCTTAATCACCCTTTAAACCATAATACCCTTGTTGCCTTTGAGAGTTACTTAGACCCTAATTCTAACTGGTGCAGATTTGTGTACTTTCCAAGCTTATGATAGAATACATGTTATAACTGTGTAATTGAGCGATCACCCTGAAAATGAAACACTTAGACTATTGGAGAGCTGAGTGACTTTTTATCCCATTTTTGTGAGGTGTTTGACTTTGATGTTTTATAGCATAAGAGTTTCAAAAATTCATTCCTTGAAGTTATTCTCGAGAAATCTTTTTATGAAATGTTTTAACAGGTTCTACTTGAGGGCAAGCAGAAGTCAAGTGGGGAGATATTTGATAACATCAAATATTTAATACTTTTTGATGGCAAAATACCCCCTAAAATACATGCAAATGTTTCACTAACACTTGAAAATGAGATATTTTCTGTTATTTTGTAGTTTTCAGGTGAAATACAGGAAAGTGACAAGAAACAAAGGAAAAAGACTTAAAGTGTAAATTCTGAAGAGTGTTACGGCGTAACACCAAAAATGGTTACGCTGTAACATAAATTAAGCAAGTACAAAGATCAAGGAAGACTTTACGGCGTAACACCATATCTAGTTACGTCGTAACCCTATATCTGGAAGGAATTCTTGTCAAAGTTATCGTTATGGCATAACACCTTATCCAGTTACGCCGTAACCATGAAGATCCACAAATATGGAATGAAGATCACGTACGTATGGAATTTATATGAAGGTTACGGTGTAACACCATATCTGGTTACACCGTAACAGCTGCTTAATTATGGAATATCGTGTAAGTTAGTTATGGCGTAACACTTTTATTGGTTACGCCGTAACAGGTTTGATAACTATAAATAGACGCCTCATTCAAGCTATTCCGACATCACTTCCTCCACAGCCAATTGGAGAGGCGAAAAAGGCTTCCAACCTTCAAAGAATTCCACCTGGAGTCCAAGGGAGATCACACTTTACTTACTTTTTGTATTTAATCATTCAAAATACGAATCCTGTAAGAATTATGAGTTTTCAATATATGATTTCTTCTATCTCTTACTGTGTTTCCGTTACCATGAGCGGCTAAGCACTTAAAGTGCTGGCCTAGTTATGAATTTACTTTTGTTATGATTTTTTCCTATTAAATTATGGTTTCATTAGATATTCCTTAACTATCGTGTAACCCTTGGTTTTGGTAGTACGGGTGGTTTGGACCTAGCTTGCCTCATTAATAGATTATCTTGTCATGATGGGATCCAATGGGTACTAGGGAGGATCACTAACTCTTTACCTGGTGTAGGAACTGACCGGTCACCGCACTTATCACTCAATACTTAAAAAGCACAGGAACTCTTTCAGAGGGGGTTAATAATCTTTATAGGTTATTAGATATGTTTTGGGAATAGTTGGGATTAATCACTGCAACCTGGATAACCTACCTCCCAGATGATTCGGGACTGATTCCAGAATCGCAGGGAATATAAGATAGACTGTATATGCACATTCAAGTCTATCAACCTTAGAAACCACTAATGAAACCATAGTTTAACATTGCAATGAAAATGTCCTATATAACAATAGAAGAAGTAACTAGTATAGCACAATTTCTCTTTGATTTCCTCCTATCCTTTTACTTTCAGTTATTTATTTTATTGTAATTTATTATTTCAAATCATTTTCAAAACCTATTTTAAACGTGACTTCTCAAAATTAAACTAAATAAAACTTAGCTCTTGACGACCCTCAGTATTTAACCATTCTATACTACCCATGTCGGGTTCTCTGCCCGTGTAGTGCCGTTTTAGGTATATCGAGTTTTTTATAAATAAAACTTGGGTGATTTTGAAGAGTTTGATGGCATAGATGAAGTGGCTCGAATTCTGATAGGGAAAGTGAGGCAAAGGAAGAAGTCAATATACGCTGTCTAAGAAAGTTTATGGCTTGTTCTTGGGTTTGATCTAAAATGGGTTCATGCCAGGCTGGGTGCAGTGGACAAGGCAAGATTTGATACCCATCATCTCGAGGAGTACGCCCAGACTTCAGCAGCGCTCGAGAAAGTTACAAGTGCATTGGCTCAGCTTGAAGGAGAGTTGTCTCGGCGTAGTGAAACTTCTTTTGCCCATTTGGTGAACAACTCTGTTGCTACTAAAATGAAACATTTTCCCCTTGAAGGGGTGGTTATTTTCCCGATGAAATCGAGGGCATATATTTTAAATGGGTAGGGGGTTCCACAGCTAGAGCATGTATGAGGTTGCTATGTAGTTGACAAACCTTGCACCTCTTAACAAATGTTGCTGAATCTATCTCCATTGTTGGCCAATAGTACCCCCAGGTCATTAGGTAATCATATATCTTTGCGCCGCCGATGACATCAAATAACGTTACATTTATACCATCATTTATCCCAAATAAGTTACCTACTTTTATATAATTATTGCAAGAATTCGTATTTAATTGCTTAAAAGTGTTATTTACAGTAATTAAGGAGTGATTTGTGAAGACATGATAAAAGGCGCATATTTTGGAGCTAAAACGAAGATATTTGAAGACTGCATATTTCTGACCAATACGCCGTATCCAGAAAAGAGATACGGCGTATCAGCGCCAACTCTTCACAAGAAAACGCATACTACCAATTCCCAATATGGCGTATCACTCTTCTATAATATGGCGTATCCAGCTGGATAGACATTCAAAGATACGAATATATTTATATTTTGGGAATGAATATTTTATTGATTATAAACTTTGCGCACTCCAAGGGAAACACCCCAATACGTCGTATCGGCCTAGCTCAATACGATGTATCCAGACTTTTTCAGACACTATAAATAGAAGACTCAAAAACGAGTTTTCAATGTGCAAAATCATATTCTTCATACCATACACATAAAAGACGATTTTCTAAAGAAAAGAAGAGCAACCAAAGGTCAAGCATCGATCACAATTCCATAGAAGACACCGTGTAATTCCTATACTCTTGTAATTATTTAATTTTTGGTATCATTCGGTAAAACGTTTAGTTTACCTTGGTTATTTGATCACGCTTGTATAATTACAATGGTTATGGGCTAATACCCTAGGGTATTAGCCATCTTAATGAAGATTTAATGTTTGGTTTGTTTTAAAATTGATTTCTTAATTTATCGCTCAAGGTTTAATTATGTTTATCACATGATACTTGTCTACGTGTTTGAATATGCGACCTATCATTCAACTGGGTCTAGTTACGCCTAACAAGTGAGCTAGATACTGGGATAGCTCTCCATATCGTGTCTTATATTACTGGACCAATAGGATCACAAATAACGTTTTATCTTTGTCTTTAAATTAAGAGCTACCGGCAGGTGACCCGTAATGTTTCAACAAGTATGTTCTTGATTAATTGATAAAGATTTGAACAGTGGACTACCAGTATATAAAATACCGTCAAACAATAAGTGGGTAAAGTCCCAATGAGCTAGGGTTTATCAAGATCACCATTGCTTTAATCCCTTAATAGGTTATAATTAAACTAAAAGGATGCTTTATGCGGATACGTTAATTGTGATAGGATTCAACGTGTCTAGGTCTTAGGATGATGTCCCGCCTAAGTCTTAAGAATGATATGCCACTTCGAGATAAGAAATCATTGCACTAAATAAACAAACCAGCGTTTAACCAGATTTAATATTACTAATACGATTTTCTATCATTTGGCTTGTACCGCTCTTTTATCTTCTGATTGTTTTCTTGCATGTTTATTGTGTTTAGAATTGATTATTGTCACCATAAAACCTGTGCCAGTCTCTCAGGCTGAAAACCCCCCATTATCATTAGAAACGTATATAGCATAGGTTTAACAAGTAATTAGAATTAACTTAATTAGAGTAATTAAAATACTGATAGAATATAAGGTTAACGACCTCGCTCTTAGTGTTCGACACCCTACTTACCATGAAACTCCACCCGATTGGGTACACTGCCCGTTAAAGTGTTGTTTTAGGATAAGTCGGCTAAATATAAATTTAAAACTTGGTAATCAATAAATTGACCCTACACGACAACACATCAAGTTTTTGGCGCCGCTGCCGGGGAGTGAAAAAGTTTATCCTTTAATTTTATTAGTATTTCTAACCATTAGTTTAAAATAATCTAATTAGTTTAATTTAATTTAGTCTGTATTTTATTTAATTGTGTGTTTAAATTCCCGCATTATTTAATGGTTTTCTAAGTATTCTATTCTGACAAATCAATTGATGTGCCGTATCCACCAGTTGGATACGACGTATCGACCTTTCCACTCAGAACAACGTATTGATCTCTATAGTCTAAACAACGTATCTGTTCTTCTAAACAATACGGCATATTCTGTAACCTCAATACGGCGTACTGACCTTCAGCAGACCCATACGGCGTATTCAAATTAATTAAATACGGCGTGTTGATCATCTGATACAGTAATAGTAGCTATTTTTTGTATCGGATTTCCTGTTTATTATGTTCTCTCCCGAGAGGGCACATCCTACTGATCATTTTGTGCTTATTCTTAGGAAACCATTTGACGAACGATGGTAGAACTTATTCTTAATGAAGCTCGAGCTGAACAAAATCTTGTTAAAGGAATGTGAAATATGAACTCGGTAAGGAATTATTAAAGGAGTTACGTAGAAACACTTACTGGGGAAGGGTTGAAGAAGATGTGGTCGGCCACATCACTAAAATTCTTGAAATACTCGATCTGATCAAAATAGCCGATGTGGACCCTTTTCAACTCCGCATGAAGATTTTCCCTCTCTCACTTTCTGGGGATGCAAGAAAATGGTGGATGAACGAGGGAGATGGAAAAATCAACACTTGGGAAGAATTGGTGGAGCAATTTTTAAGTAAATTATATCCCCTATCCTATGCTAGCAATTATGATAAAATGTGCGACGATGATGAAGAAGGTCGTGATCCACTTGAATTCATAACCTAGAGGAACTCAAAGTTCAAAGACCATAAAAAAGTTGATGAAACGACCAAACGCGCATTATTATATTCTTGGATAGAAGTGGGAAACAATGAAGGGATAATGGATGAAGACGTATCAAACGACGATGATAGAGATCATACTAATTTATCCATGATCGTAAAATCCGAGTTAAAGATTGGTGATGAATTCTTAAAAATATTGCGTGATAACTCCTTCAATGGAATGGACGGAAGTGACATTACCGACCACATTGCAAAAGTGCTCGAAATAACCGAATGGATCAAGATTCCTAATGTGGATAAGGATGAACTCCGATTACACGTGTTCTCGAAATCACTTAGTGGAGAAGCTGAAAAATGGTGGAACAGTGAAGGAACAACTACTACTTGGAAGGAATTGGGCGATGAATTCTTCCATAAATATTACCCATTGTCCTATACCTACAAAGGTAAAATTTCAGATGACTTGGACCACAGAACATATTACTTTGAATTTCTATATTGGCTGGCATCAAAATTTGACAACTACTGGGAACTAGACAAGAACATCAAAAGCAGGCTATGGGAGTTTTATGTGAATGGACGAACTAAAAGAATGATTGACGACATCGTCAATTACAACGAACCATGTAAGGAAAACAGCAAAAAGACATGCTCAGATTTATTTTTCAAACCTTACTTGGATGCGCAAGATGGAAAAGACATTTACGAAATTATAGATAGAGATTATTCTCCGATACCAATTCCCGCTCATCATGACATCAGCAACCCTGACGAGCTGTGCCAAACTGAAAAATTCACTGTCGTACAGTATTCAATAGGATCTTGTGAAGAATTCATCACTGTGGGTCCAAGCAAAATTAGTATTGTGGAAAAAACCCCTGGCAGCATGTCTTGCATTTACCACGAACTCTTCAATAAAAAAGATCTTGGATGGACCATAGCGCGCACCAAATAAATGAAGAGGAAAGAAAAAGGGTCTAACTTAAAGACCGACTGAAACAAAAGTGCTTCCCGGGAGACAACCCGGTCATTTTTAAATTGTTTGTCGCATTTTTAATGGTTTGCACGAGTCTGTCTTCCCAGACACTCCATACGGCGTATCGAACCCCTCTGGATACGGCGTATGGATGTTTCTGGACGTTATCAATCTGTAATTTAATTTCCAGTACTTTAAAACTATTTAATTGTTTTTACAGGAACCATACGGCGTATCCTTGGGTTTAGGATACGGCCTATTGATCCCTGTACAGCAGTGTGTTTAATTGTTTTCCTGCATGGTAACCATTGTATAACCGAGATAGGAATTGCACTTTTGTCTTCTAAACTTTTATACAGGATCTTGCTATAAGGAAAATCAACGATATGGTATACTCTAAAAAAGACGTGTTTTGAACTCATACGAGCATTCTAAAGCCTCGTCAACACACTTTTGCTCAAGAACTCAAATTGGAGAATCATCCCGAGCAACATATCAGGGGAGTTCCTTGTTCTAATTCTATTTCCCATTTTCTTTAATTGTTTTATCTATACAACGAGGATGTTGTATAATCTAAGTGGGAGGAGAACGCCTACTTGTCCCTTCTTTTACAAATAATATGATATATGCTTAAATTATACCAAATTTAAATTTTTTTCTAGCATAACTTTTGTAAAAATTACTAGTTACATGACCTCGCGCACTATAACCCTTAATGCTAAATTGTGAGAATTAAGCCTATTCTGTTCCCAAACTTTTACTAAAAATTCCACAAAAATTATGAGTGTGCCGGTGATGTAGTGGACTTTAGAACTTGGCTTGGTATATCACTCGAGACCACAACGATGAGTACTATGGACTTAGATGAAGAAACATTTTTAATTGGTAAATTTCTAGGAATACACCAAAAAGCCTAAATGTTGTAAAATTAACTAACTACACTGGTTAGTTAAATCCCGTGTAACTCTTTGCTTACTCTCACAATAAGAGTAAGATCCCTTAGAAAAACCTGTTGAGACATTACTGTCTTTTTCACACCATATGTCTATTTCGTTACACCTTAGCCTACCTTGTATATTAAGCCTACTTAATCAAAGTTTCTAGTTGCTTTTGTGTAAAGTTTTGTATTTCCTGTGTCAAAGTGAAATTTTCTATTTTTGTTATGGTCGGGAAATTGCACAATGCAATGGGAAAATATGTAGCTCGTGTATTTTGCTACTTTCGCGATTATGTATTATGTTTGAAGATGAAGTGTTAAAGGAAAAATTATCCGGATGAATTATGATTGTGAAGACGGTGAAATTGCACCGAGGTTTATGTTATAAAAAAATGGAAAAATAGAAAATGCATCAAAAAAGAGAAGGATGATTGATAGTCGGTTCGCTAAACTTAAACCGATGAAATACTTAGAAGGATCAATTATTCGTTGACATGTGGATAAAAATCAACGATGTATAGTTTTGTGTAAAGTGGCCGATATCACCACTTTTGTAAAAGTATGTAACTTTGGGATGTTCGGGAAGTTGACCGTTATGGAAACGCCAACTTAGGTTGTCTTTGTCATTTCTATGATCGAGGCATTTGTTTATATTTCGAGTCTTTATCATGGAACAGTCGGGAAAAGTTACTAGCAACTACCTTATTTGTTTAAGCTTAATCTATTCGTTTTATGAATTTTACTTAACAACAATTTACTTCCTTTTCCTAGCAATTAACCTTAGGTTTTACTCGAATGAGGTTGAGATCGAGTCATGCATGTCTATTCCGTTGTTACGGCCATGTATGCGTGATTCAGCCACCTTGTTGGTTTATTACTTTTGGTAAAAGTTAGAAGATCCATACCCTATATCGTTCTTCATTCTAACCCTTGGTTAAACTCGAATAAGGATGTGATTGAACACACATGTCTATTTTGTCGTTATGACCATGTATGTGTGCTTTAGTTGCCTTGTTGGTGTGGTACTATCGGTGAAAGATTGTTAGAATGATCAACCCCCTAAGCCTTATAATAAAAACCCAATTTACCTTTTGACTTGTTTCTCCTTAGCTCTAGTAGTGGAGATGTGTATCCTTGCCAAGCATATGATATGAAGCTAATCACGACTGAGCAAATGAGCGTACCAATTAAATGTTACACCCTAGATTAGTTGAGTGATCTGAGTGTTTTCATTTCTATATTTCGTAAGGTGCTTGGTCTTGTACAGGTGATTAAAACTTAAAGAAGTGCTTAAACGGAAAATCCTTAACTTCGGTTAGGATACATTTTCAATATGTTAGTGCAAATATTACGAGATTTAATCTATACGATCTCTTTATGTTTTGGTGATGACAAACATGTAACTTTTAATACGTAACATAAAGTGCGCAAGTTACTCGTAATCACAAATTATCAATGCATACTCGCATCCATATCTCTGGACGTCTCAAGTCTACATCAACACCGACATTTGTTTGCACCCGACGTAAATCACGTAAGGTATGTACAAACAACATTAAACTTATAGGATGATCAAAGAAATAAGTTTTTGTCTTAAACTTTATATTTTTTGTAAATATAACAAAACTATTTCTCAAAAATTATTTAGAAAAATTATTTTTGAATTATAAAGAAATATTTTATTTGGTAATTATTTTGAATTTCAAAATATGGTCATTTCCCCTCTAAAACAAGTGTCACTTTCACCAGATTTCACCTTCACCACAAAAGGACAAAAACAGGAGCGTCTGTCGGGGCAGTCCCTTAAATCCTTAAATATCGGCGGCCCCCTAATATATCTGGGACCGCCGTTTCCTGACAGGCTGCTTTTCAGCTCCTATAAATAGTGGGTCACCTCCAACTGTTTTTATAACTCTTTTGCACGATTTTCTTTCAGTTCTTTCTCTCTCTCTAGATCTCACTAAATCTCTCTAAATCTTTGATCATTCAACTTGGTTAATCTTGTTTAAATGTGATCAAATCTTCTATCCTTCCCTCCTTTCCTGAAGTGCAAAAGAAGAAATTTCGTCATCGCCAAGATACAAAGTTATGTAGTCTAGTTAGTTCATTTGTAACAATTGTTACATATAGATCTAGTTCATGTCTTTCATTCTTATGTAGTTGTGTAGATCCGGATAGTATATAAATCTGGAAGTGTTGATGGTGTGTCGGTTAATATTTTAGTCCTCAAAATACAAGTGTGGGTAGTAGATTGGTTCTAGCTAAGAAGGACTTGACATCTAGCTTAGTGTTGGAAAATAATGTAAGCATTGGTATAAGGTTTTCTCCGCCGAAAGGGAGCTTGTTTATTAGTGAAGTAACTCTCAAGTTGGATACTCAAGGAGTGGAGTAGGGCGAAGAGGAGCTTCATGACCGAACCACTATAAATCATCGTGTCCGGTTTGCATTTTCTTTTACCTTTCGCTTTACTTATTTCTTTACATTTATTGCTTTACTTTAATACTTGCATTGTGATCATGATTGCGTTGATTGTTGTGTATATCATTTTACTTATGGTTGTGTAGTTCTTTGTAGTGAATATTATGAGTGTGGTTGTATTATTAGATTATGTATTAGTAATTGTAGATCTATAATCAACACTTCTCATATTGTGTCAAACTTGATTGGTGATTTGATACAATAGATTTAAAGTTTTTAAATGGAAACGTATTCATCCCCCCTCTACGGTTTCCACAATTGGTATCAGGAGCCAGGTCGCTCTAGTTTTCCAAACAAATAGTTTTTAAAATAGAGTACGATCCATGTATCAAATTACCCGTGAAAGGGGATTAAATATAAAAAGTGTTTTGTTGTTTGATTCGTACTAGTTTTGTTATTAAATATACTTTGTATACTAGCTTGAAGGAAATTTTTCTCAAAAGAACTTGGAAGTGCCAACTTATGTTTGTCTAAGTCGTAAGAGTAGAAATGATGTCTAAAACACGAAATTTATGTGCCGGAACAACTTTTTAAGGTCATATGTTCTACAGTTAAGTCACCAAATGATTTTGAACAAAAAAAGTGTTTTGGGGTCACTGGTGGCAGTCCCATAAATGTTAGGGCGACCCCCAAATATATCTGAGGGCCGTCACCTTTATGGGGGGCTCCTGTCTGTTTTAGCAGAATTTGGCAAACTTCGAAAAATCATATAAAATTAACCGTAAGTCCGTAGAAGTCGTGCCACCCGCCATTTCGAAGATAATTGAGTCTACTTTCATTTAAAAATACTTCCAAGTCTTCATTCTAAACTTAAATAAGTCAAAAATGCAAAATACTAGATAGTGGTCAAAACTTTGAGTTCCGTTTTAACGTAAAACTTGTATTTTACATTTTTCTTTGAGTCGGGCATTTCTAATTGATATATCTTTGAAAAATAGTGTATTTGTCTTTTCAAAATATTGATCTTAATTCATTTTTGAAATGGAGAGAAACTATTTTATTTTCAAATCAAATCAAGCTAAGTATACATCGTTGTATCTAATACATAAAACAACGACGAATATCCTTATGTGTATGCTAGATGATTACGTGTGTTTACTTTTGTTTCAACTTGGTTAATAGATATTAATAAGTAATCATTACTATTTGTAATTGAGCTAATTATATATCTAAACACATATGCCATATATGATATTTGTATGTTATTAGTTTTCAGATTATGCCTAATAGGAATTACGCTAGATTTCTTGCGTTAAATTGCAAAATTGTTTGTGCATTGCATATAGGCATAGATCACTATATTTACAAGTGTTACATAAACATCTTGTAGATTATTTTGAGTATAGTAACTCACTTAGGAATAAGAGTTTAATAGTTTGTCAAGTGTGTGGAAAAATAATGTCCTAAGATCATATGTTAAAACCCGTCACTAAAATATTTCCAACACATCAACTCTCTTCCAACAAGAAGTCTAAATCTTTTCATCATCTTGCGGTGTTTGACCTTGGGTTGGTTAAACAAAATAAAAGATTGTATTAATACATTGGTAATTAAGTAAAAGAAAATGTATTTTTAAACTTTGCTTGTGCTTGCATTGTTCTAACACACACACATAATTATATTCTTTTTATAAACATATAGTGTTTTACAAAAGATGTGTGTTGTATTAAAATGGTTAGAAAAATCATTCATATACTAATAAAATGTCAAAAACTATGCATAACAACAAATAGTTTTTCGCACACGCAAAATATATGACAATCTTGAAGTAAGAAATTAACTTGTCATTATTCATCAACCTCACACTTACAACTAGTCTTAGGATTAGTGGAACACACTATGAAAATCTTTATTTGTCTTATTTTAAAATAGTGTTCGTGAGTGTCAAGAAAAATTTCGAATATATATCAACTCATTATTCAAACTATGATTCATGTTATTTTTGAATCTAATTGACAAGTTTTCGAGTATGGACAAGAAATCAGATTCTTATTTGTCTAGCTTTAAGATTATATCAAAATATAACAAGAGATATTATCTTAAACCTACATACTCAATCACACTCGATTGATATGAAAATAACGACATCCCTTTCCAAGACGATAAGAATATGCATCGGATCATAACTCATAATTGTGTAGATGATGTCATATTAAGTCTACTTGTTCAATAGCTGTGTTCTAAATATTTGGCAAATATATGCATAAAATACACAATCAAGTATGATTGACGACTTGAATGTTTTGTCCAAAATATTCAAGTAATTTACCTTGCAATGCAATTGGTAAAGTCGTCATCTCCGAAAAGCCAAACATAAGCAAATGCACAACATATGTAACTTTGGTCAAACAATTCAAAAGCGCAACTAAAAACTCAAACTACATTTTCATCAAAACTCTCTTTTACTTTATCAAATAAGCATAATATTTCTTCTTCACCAAATGAGAACCCTTTAACCATCTAAGGTTAGGATTAGGAAGAATTGAACATATTCCACAAACCATTTTTGTGCTTTCTTTCAATAGGTGATCGTAAGAGGATTTTGAATATGAAGATTATTATTATTCAAACGATAATCAATCTCACTATTCAATATAATTACAAATTTGGAATATGAACATGAAATAGAGATTTGGATTTATCTAGATCATGGAAATATCAATCAAATGACCATAGATATTTTTCGAGTCTACATGTTTAACCATCCTCGGTTATTACATGAAATCACGAAGTCGATTGTAAGACAACAAGATTAGTCATCAAATTGTAACTCACACTTGCAATGAAGATGTCTCATTGAGTCTAAAGTGTTCAAATGTTTGTGTTATTAGCTATGGTCAAATTATACATGCTAACTTAACACACTCTGAGTAGGATTGACGACTTATAAATTTCCATCGAGGAAACTCATAAGTACTCTAACTTGATGAGCAAGACTTGCATGTCATTTCCGAAAAACTAAAATTGAGAACTCTTATAACTTATATAAGCTTCTCCTAATATCCTAATGTCAACACCATCTCCCAAATAAGGTAAATAACCTTAATTAGATTTCTTTCATAAAAGTCATGCAAAGGTGCATTCTTTGAATACTCTAATTGTAGAGCATTACACATTGTCACTCTTAAGCATACTCCTAGGTTTTAGATGACTCATTCTCTCTTATACCTACAACAACTTGCTTGCTCTCTCATTTAACTTTAGAATTCTACACATCTTGATTAGGATTACGCAAACCGGAATTAAAGCATGTTAGTTGAGTCATGTTAGGACCTCTATGAAAAGATAATACAAATCTTATCTTTGCTACACTTCATTAGGAAAATATAGGAATTCTATTTTGTCTAATATGAGAATGACTACTGGAGAATCTATTGCACTAGAAATTCAATTTGACCCAACGGTTGAATTGCTTCCAAGAGTGAAGTTGGGTTCGTGGTATAACCCGTAAAAATAGTCGTGTTTAGCCTGAATTGAGCACCACTAGTGATAATCTCATATCCATTCCCTAATTTGATTAAATGGCTCTTCCTAAATATGCCTAATGGTAGTCTACATTGATGGACTTTGTATCTCATTAGGAATGCACACTAAGCAAGTAGAAATTAGGTTTCTCCTTAGTCAATATAGACAACATGCACCTCACATATGTGCTTTGAAGTTTCAAGATGATAAATTGCTCCCATGTAATGCAATTATATGCCTTCATGATTATTTTGATGCTCAACGTTTATTTGCTTAGCTATTAAATTCATGTCTATTATAAAGGCGTTTGTCTTTTTCTAGCAATTTAGATAAAATATCTCTTAGTTTATCTATATAACACATGCTTCTAAATGCTAAATGCTAACATGTTTTACATGATGATTACATTTAAAATTATCATGTTTTGTTTGCGTCATCTTACATGACTTACATGTTAATTGTGCACCTACACTATGTTAGGTTGATGTATGACAAATAAGGTTTAGATGTCATACAGTCTTACACATTAATCTTGTTGATTATTGTGTCGATGCATGCTTAGATAAACTTGCATGCTTATATCTATATGTCTTATACATCTATGTATATATTTTCTCACACTAGAATATCTTTCTTCGCGTCCGCGTCACTAATCTAAATTTTCAAAAGAGTCATAAAATGGTCTTAAATCTTCTAGAGTCTTCCTTCACACATTTCCTTAATCATCATCTCCCTTTCTTCCAAATAATCCACTCTTTGTCACGGAAAAGTTAGATGCAAATCTAATACCCTTCCAAGTAGGTTTGACAACTTAAATATTTCATCCGAAATATTCAAGTATCTTTAACTTGCAATCGCAAACGTTAAAGGTCATATCCGAAAATCCCTATTCAAGCCTTTTAACAACATTAGTTAAAACGCTCTCCATTTCTCTTCGACGAAAACATTCTTTCTCTTCGACAAAAACATTCTTTCTCTTCGACGAAACATTCTTTCTCTTCGACGAAAACATTCTTTCTCTTCGACAAAAACATTCTTTCTCTTTGACGAAACATTCTTTCTCTTCGACGAAAACATTCTTTCTCTTCGATGAAAACATTCTTTCTCTTTGATGAAACATTCTTTCTCTTCAACGAAAACACTCTTTGTCTTTCGATCAGACCTCTTTCTTCTCACTCAACCACGCCTCTTCAACCATAAAGATGGCTAATATATTTCCTCTACTATTTCCGCTACGACCTTTAAGACAACCGTGTACCTCGTCGTGTGATTGTTCTATGAACATTCGCAATGCTTGAGAAGAGCTACATAACTCTGTGAGTGTAGTTTATCGTATGTTAACCACCATCCGTCTTGACATTGTCAAGCTCGTCACCTCCATCTTTGTTTGTTTTCTTCTTCTTTGTTATTATTATTATTATTATTATTTTATTAAACATCACTTCGTTAGAATAATAGAGATTACAACAAATTGAAGGGAAGCCGAGATACTATCTGGGCCCCCACTCCTTTAGATAAAAAATAATAATAATAGATATTATTATTATTATTATTATTATTATTATTATTATTATTTTCGCATACGAAACATACCGAAGATACGTCACCATTTCCTTAAGGACAATGTCCAAAAGGAAACATCTCCATTCGAATGAAGATAACATCGTCGACATTCTTTCTTTGCCCCTCAACCGCGAATTGTTAAATTATCTCCATCTAGGTTTAGGAATGATGGAACACCTTCAGTAAATCGGTCTCTTCTTTTCTTCTAAGTCTCGATTCTAATCTATGTTCCATTCTGTGTCGTGACAACCTAATTACTTTATCCGAAGTATTTCAAGGATTTTTAATTAGCGAAATGCAAATTAAAATGTCACTCCTCTCACAAAATTCATTAAGTCCTTAACTTCTCTCCCGTTGGCGGTCTGACGGTCCCCATACCTATTCTGGCGGCCCTCAGATATATCTGGGACTGCCGGCAGTAGCTTGTAATACCATTCATTTTTTTAAATCCATAACCTAACCTTCCTCTCTTCTGCTACGAGTTGACGTCTAATCCACACCTAAACCTATACCCAGTATCTCTCTATAGATCAATGGGTCATCCTCGTATCCCAATTCTCATAAGCATCGTTGCTTATAGTATTAATAGTCAAGTGAATTTCATATTGAAATGCGTCTCATTCTCAAACACAATCCTTACAATCGTCATACTCATAAATTGGTCCTCACTTCTCGTAAACCTCTTTTCTCACCTCGAATGGTCTTTTCACTTCTAAACGGTTCCTCTCTTTCTTAATAGTCTTCTCACTTCTGATAGTCGTCTCACTTCTAATAGTCTCTTTACTTCCGATGTTTCTTCTCACTTCTAAACGTTCATTTTCACTTCTAATAAGTCTTATCTTCCCTAACGTTTCCTCTCACGTCTAAACGTTTCTTCTCTTTTAATAGTCCTGTTACTATTAAAATTCCTCCTATATCTCTCCTAACTTAATTATTACATCCGAAATATTTAAGTAATTTGCTAATGCAAATGTCACTCCTTCGCTAAACTTTCCACTTTCTAGAAAGTAAAGAACATAAAGAAGATATTCAATCTTCAAGTGTTATTGAGTTACCACATTGTTGAGTCTCTTATTATTCTTCCACCATGAAAGAATTACCACCTCATTTTACATACGCACATTTATTCCTCAACATTGTCAACCAACAAAACACCAAACAAACCTTTGAATTCCCAATCATACACTTTTGTCTCGATAGGATCATATGCACATCAATTGTTAGTGCAAATGATATATCAATCTTTTCTATCAACCGCTCGTCAACACGTTCCTTCTTTAGTATCGCTCATCCTTTCCTACTTTTTGGCTCTACGGAATCTGTTAGCCTCAAAATATTGAGTCAAACAATGGAAGTTCGTTCATTAATTATATTAGGTCTCGGTCATTAATTAATATACGTTGTAATAGTCTAGACGGGCTCTTAAATGTAAGCTAACCGGTCACGTGTATCGGCGAACGCCCAAGTAAACCCGAGCCCGGCCCGTAGAATTACTAAAGGCATGAAAGCCTTTTAGTTTTGATACATATACACCTCCTCAAGGAAAGTGAGGGGGGTTGGTCATTTGTAACATTTCATTTTGCAAGTAAACTTAGTCATTCTCTCTACTTTCTCTCTCTTATTTCTCTCTCTACATTTCTTCTCATCATCATCATCATCTTTATTTCTTGTTCATTATTATGAAGTGGAAGTGATTCTTGGTTCTTACATTTGGTATCAATAGCCTCGGGTAGATTGTGTTTGTTTTGTGGTTTAATAAGCTAAAACAAAAATCTTTTCGTGGCTTATTCTGCCATATAAGCTCACGTCGATTTTTTTTGTGGCTTATGGGTTTGCTTTTCTCACTTATTTCTTGCTTCACTTGATCTACACCATCTTGTGTTTCATTTGTAGTTATTAGCTCAAAATTTTGTGGCTTATTTTTGACAATAAGCTCACGGCTCAAAATTTTTGGGCTTATTGGTTTGGTTTGCTTTTTTACACCTTGCAATACTTGGTATAAATCCTCTATTGGTACTAAACTAGGGCTTCGTTTTTCATTTTGCAAAATTTTGTGCTTATTCCAAGCTTATTTTGTGGCTTATTTCGATGCTTATTTGAGATTTGCTTATTTCTTTGTGGTCCTAACCGGTCAAACAAAGGGGAGACATAGATCCCTTTTTCTAGCTTCAAAAGATAAGGACATTTTGTTGTTTTCTAAACAAGACAAAAGTGGTCCTCACAAGAAAGTGACCTCAAGCGGAATATGTAAGGAAAAGTTCAAGCGGAATATGTATGTTTAGTGTAAGCGAAATAAGCAGGTGAACCTCAAGCGAAATATTACATTAAACTAAAACGAAACTCTGCCAAAATTTTTGAACTTCAAGCGAAATATGCAAGTTTACAGCTCAAGCGGAATATGTTTTAATTACAAGAGAAACATGCAAGACTGAACTTCAAGCAAAATATGCAAGTTTACAGCTCAAGCGGAATATGTTTTAATTACAAGCGAAACATGCAAGATTGATTACAAGCGAAACATGTATAATATCAAGCGAAACATGCAGTGGTCAGTTCAAACGGAATATGTTTAAAGCGAAACATGCAAGCATGAGTTCCAGCGAAATGTGTTTTTCTTTCAAGCGAAATGTGCAAACTTTAGTATTCAAGCGAAGTGTGAAAAGTTTGAAGCGAAATACGTAATTTCCAAAGCCAAGCGAAATATGCACTCTTGCAAGCGAAACATGCTAGTTTAGGAATTTAAACTTTCAAGACATTCAATTCACAACAAACAAACCTTAATCCAAATCAATTAACATTCACAGTTTTCTATTGATTTTGTAAAATCCCGCGAAAGACACAACTCTTTTCTCAGTTTTAATCATAGACTTGTAAAATCCCGTGGACGTTTATTGCTTTCCTTTTACCACAACTTCAATCACAACACATCTACTTAAGATCCTACAATCATTTTTCACTTCATAATTTTTAGTAAAATGGAAACGAAAGATACTTTATCTTCGTGTTCTAATTCAGAAGAACAACAAATGCAACAAATTCAAGACAAAGCAAAAAAGAGTTGCATGATATCTTTTTGACAACTTCATTCACACCTCAAGCTTCTTTCAAACAATGACTTAAAAGGAACTCGAACCGAGTCTGGATTCAAACGTGCATTTGCGACACTCTTTGGTCAAGATATAAAGACTTTCACAGGCACAATGTTCCTATACGTGGATCA
>BQNB010002551.1:0-121257 GCA_026074375.1 Tanacetum coccineum
AGATTAACAAAATAATATACTTTGTCAAAACGTGGCATGGTCATGAGTTTAACTTAAAGACTCATTAATAAACAAAAGTGCTTGTCAGGAGACAATCCGTCTTTTATTTAATAGAATTTCTTTTTGCATTAGTTAGTTTGCATGTTTCTTACTTTATTTTGTAGAATACAGAAGCTAGGAGGCAATTATCGAGGCTGACTCGACTCATATTCATTTGGTAACCTTGCTGAATTTACAACAGTTACGCCGTAACCACTAGAGTTATGACGTAACCCATTTCATGGTTACGCCGTAACACCTTAAAAACTTAATTTTTTTTACCATTTGATTACGACGTAACCACTATGGTTACACCGTAACCTTCTTCTGAAATCTTAAAAATTTAAGTTTTAAACATGTCTAAACCTTGTATACGTAAATGGACTTTGTGGGTATGTTCTCTGGAAACCCTCACGAGACTAAACTCGTCTACTTGGACCACCAAGTGGTTTAAAAGATTTGTTGCATATGCTAAATGCAACCGTGATTCCTACAAAAGTGAGTTAGGTTTGTATTTCCTGTACACTTCATAATTCTTGTAGAATGGTTTTATGTTTTGGTTTGTTTCCGTGATCACAGGGGATAAAGAGCTTGCTGGAAGACGGAGATATAGATTTCTGCCAAATTTCAAATTTCAAATTTCAAAGCAATGCTCAGGGTGTTTCTTGTCTTAATTCTACTCTTTTCTTATTATTTTATTTCATTAATGTACAATAGGGACATTGTACAAATCAAGTGGAGGGATGAGAGTAGAATTAATACTTGACGTATGCTTTGCCTTCGATTTTCTAGTTTTCTTTGAAAATTATGCCAATTTTAAAATTTTTTGACAAAATTTTCTTAAATATACTATAATTAATCTTTGCCAAATGCACATTATCCTTTATTATTACTTGGTGAGATTTAAGCCTAATATTCCGTTTCTATCATATTACTCAAAAATCCACCAAAATATTGAGTGTGCCGGTAGTATTGTAGACTTTAGAACTTGACATGTACATCATTTCGAGACCTAATTGATTAGCAGGAATAGATAGTTCAAGAAGGCAACACTTAGGAAATCACCCAAATAGCCTATATGTGTGCGTTTATCGACTTGTTACACTGACTTGTCGACCTCCCATGATAAACCCTTATGTTGCACTCATTATTTGTGCAAGATACCCTTAGATCACCCATGTTAAACCAATCTATGTTTTCAACATACTCTATATGTTTCGTTACACCATTTCACCTTAGTCTACCTTGTAGTCTTTATTTTCTTTGTGTTGAACTCTCTAGCTACTAAAGTCCATGGTTCGGGGGAACGGGAACGAGAATTATATACTTTCGTGGAAGACCAATCAGTTATGATCTATGAAAACCCCCCTCTACCACCACTTTCGACATTGTTTATCTCAAGTGGGGGGATGTACGTGTAATATCGAATGTTGCAGGGGCAATAATTAAAGATATAAACCCCTATAGTATTTGCATATTTACCATGCGAAAAGAGGGTGTAACAAAAGGCTACCCATGTGCTAAAAATATAAAGATGGTGCAAAATAAAAAAAATAAAAAATGGAGCTAGTAGCCCATATTTGCACCAAAACATCTCTGTAAAATGGATCTAGTAGCCCATTATTACACCAAGTTATACCGATACTTATGAAGAATGGAGCTAGTAGCCCATTATTGAAGATCAGATTTTCAGACTTTGACTCTTGGACCAATGGATGGACAGTAGCTAGTTATGACAACCTTAGATTACTTTAGACTATTTGTTTTGTGTTTTTACATTATCAACCATTAAATGTGTATCACATGTCTATCCTAACCCTTTATCGCCCTTTAAACCATAATACCTTTGTTGCCTTTGAGAGTTATTTAGACCCTAATTCTAACTGGTGTAGATTTGTGTACTTTTCAAGCTTATGATAGAATACATGCTATGACTGTGCAATTGAGCGATCACCCCGAAAATGAAACACTTAGACTAGTGAAGACCTGAGTTACTTTGTATCCCCTTTTCGTGAGGTGTTCAGCTTTGATGTTTTCTAGGATAAGACTTTTATAAATTCATTTCTTGAAGTTATTCTCGAGAAATCTTTTTATGAAATGATTTAACAGGTTCTACTTGAGGGCAAACAGAAGTCAAGTGGGGGAATATTTGATAACATCAAATATTTAATACTTTTTGGTGGCAAAATACCCCTAAAATACATGCAAATGTTTCACTAACACTCGAAAACGAGATATTTTCTGTTGTTTTGTAGTTTTCAGGTGAAATGCAGGAAAGTGACAAGAAACAAAGGAAAATGGACTTAAAGTGTAAATTCTGAAGAATGTTACGGCGTAACACCAAAAATGGTTATGCCGTAACATAAATTAAGCAAGTACGAAGATCATGGAAGACTTTACGGCGTAACACCATATCTAGTTATGCCGTAACCCTATATTTGGAAGGAAATCTTGTCAAAGTTATCGTTACGGCGTAACACCTTATCCAGTTACGTCGTAACTATGAAGATTCACAAATATGGAATGAAGATCATGTACATATGTAAGTTATATGAAGGTTACGGCGTAACACCATATCTGGTTACGCCGTAACAGATGCTTAATTATGAAATGCCGTATATGAGGGTTACGGCGTAACACATTTATTGGTTACGCCGTAATAGGTACGATATCTATAAATAGAGGCATCATTCAAGTTATTCTGACATCACTTCCTCTATAGCCAATTGGAGAGGCGACAAAGGCTTCCAGCCTGCGAAGAATTCCACCTGGAGTCCAAAGGAGATCACACTTTACTTACTTTTTGTATTTAATCGTTTCAAAATACGAATCCTGTAAGAATTATGAGTTTTTAATATATGATTTCTTTTATCTCTTACTGTGTTTCGGTTACCATGAGCGGCTAAGCACTTAAAGTGCTGGCCTAGTTATGAATTTACTTTTGTTATGATTGTTTCCTGTTAAATTATGGTTTTGTTAGATATTCCTTGACTATCGTGTAACCCTGGGTTTTGGTAGTACGGGTGGTTTGGACCTAGCTTTCCTTATTAATAGATTACATTGTCATGATGGGATCCAATGGGTACTAGAGAGGATCACTAACTCCTTACCTGGTGTAGGAACTGGCCGGTCATCACACTTATCACCTGATACTTAAAAAGCATAGGAACTCTTTTAGATGGGGTTAATAATCTTTATAGGTTATTAGATATGTTTTGGGAATAGTTGGGGTTAAACACTGCAACCTGAATAACCTACCTCCCAGATGATTCGGGACTAATTCAGAATCGCAAGGAGTAAAGGATAGACTGTATATGCACATTCAAGTATATCGACCTTAGAAACCAGTAATGAAACCATAGTTTGACATTACACCAGAAATTGTCTTCATAACAATAGTAATGAAGTAACTAGGTTAGCATGTTTTCTCTCTTGATATCTCCTATCCTTTTAATTTCAGTTATTTATTTTATTGTTTTCTATTTCTTTCAATTAAAATCAAAAATTATTTTTAAAACGTGACATTTCAAATTAAAACTAATTACACCTTAGCTCTTGGGACGACCTCGGATTTACCATTCTATACTACCCACGATCGGGTTCTCTGCCCGTTAGTGCGTCGTTAGGTAGATCGAGTTTTATAAATTTAAAACTTGATAAAAATATATTTTAAAAGAAAATACGCATCAATTCTTCTTTATCCTCTTATTTTATTTAATTCTTATCTTTTTTACCCTCTTATCTGTTTAATTCTTCAACATGTCTTCGTATAACCATTTTGGTTGCTCGTGGTGTGGAGGTCCGTTTAATGGTGGAAATTGTCCTGGCTGTAGCAGTGTAGGATCCAAAAATGAGTTTGTCTATGACCCAAATCCTTATTCTTATAATGAAACACCCAACTTCTTCAACCAACCTCCACAGCACCAATACAAGACATACTTGTGTGAGTTTTGTGGAGGCAACCCTCACCCAGGCTTTGATTGTCAAACAAGGAACACGCCCATCTATGATCAGGGTCCTTGTTACAATCAAGATTTTGGTTTTGACCAACCTCCATATTATTCTCCGAGTCAGCCACAACAGTTCGACTATTGTGAGATCTGTGAAGGTACGCATTATAGTTCTGATTGTCAAACTAGGAACCCGCTTATCAATGAGCCTAATCCTTGTAACAATTATGACTTTCCTTATTATGACCAACCTCCACAGCTCACACCCCCTCAGCCACTCCCCATAAGCAAGATAAATCGAGCAGAATTGATTACATATATGATCGAATCTGAAGTACAATTATACAAAACTCAAGTACAGTACAACATAATTTAAGAACAACTTAACATGGATTTTCAAAATGAAATAAACTATTTTCAGGAGATGTTGAACCTTAGAAATTCAAATCAAGATCCTCCTATTGACTTATATGATCTTAAGGGGAGCGACGAGGGAAATAATAAGATCAATTTACTCACTAAGGAACCTTCTGATACCCTCTTAATAGGGGATGAGTTTATTAACACTACTCTCGCAAGGAAAAATGATGAATTCATAAAGTTTAGCGTTGATGATCTTGTCCCAATCCTAAAGGAGTCAGAGGTGACTTTAGTTTATGATGATTTAGAGTGTGATATGCCTGTTAACACACCTTTTCCCACCACTGATGTTAAGGAAGAAGATTTTGATATCAATTCGCCTTTAGGAGAACAAGATTTTGATGGAGAATGTGGATGTAGCCGATTTACTTAGACATATGGTTAAGCAACTATTTGGTCTTTTAGTCAAAAACCTAAGTTCTACCAAAAGAATGTTTGATGAGCCTTTGGGTGATGATTCAAAACCTAGATCTTATGATGTGACTTTCTCAAACCCTCTCTTCAACTTTAATGATGATTATACCTTATGTAATGATAATCCACTCTTTGATGAGGAGTTTGAGGACATTAGTTTTTTGGACCTCCCTAAGTCGACTCCAGTTATTGATGATTTCTCTTTACTAGTCATACCACCTCCCGCTTCTAAGAAATTGAGTTTAAGGGAGGTGGAAAGATTTGATCTGTTTTTCTTCCTGACACAATCGGGTGAGGAGACGAGGGTGATGGAGATCCCTTCCTTTAGTTTTCATCATATGCCATCACCCCGTCCTGATGCATACTCACCTACGAAGGTGATGTATTGTTATTACCATCCTCACCTCACATCGGGTGATGGATTTGACTATGGACCTAAAATGAAATAACACTAGAGTCAAGCTAGAGACTCGAACAAAAACAAGCGCTTATCGGGAGGCAACCACGTTGTTTTCTTATATCTTTCTATCTTTATTAGTAATTATTATTATATTTGATTTTTGTAGTAGCTTTGGATGAATAAGTGTGGGGGAGTGCTTATCTTCTTGTTGTGTTTTATGGGTGTCTGTTTTTGCTTTCAGGATTCCTTATTGATCTATGAGTCATTAGGTGCCCTTGTTTTCAATCCTCTGATCAGCGGGTCTCTGATCATTTTCATACTATTATATCCTGGAAATCCTTAAATCCTGATCCTTTATATAGTAATCTATATATGTATATATAATATATATATTATAGATATTATATATATATTATTAATATCTTATATATATAGGATTTTATTTCTTCTTCTCACATTTCGGATTTTTTGCCATTTGCCCTTGTGCGTATCCCACTACGTCTGTGGGGGTTAAAACTCGATATTTTTGAACATTGAGGCCAATGTTCCATTCTAAGTGTGGGGGGGTTTTTGCCGAAATATGATCTTACCTGTGCCTTTACTGTTTGATTTTATTTTTTGGTTTTATATTTGTTGTCTAATATCATTTCTAAAGCATTAGAATAAAGAAACCCCGTTATTTTATTCTTTAGGCCTAAGAAATAACCTCGTTTTTTTTGATCCTTTGACCTTTCGTTTTTTTTGCCTCTTTGCTCTTAATTTGTTATCTCTATCGCTTTAAAAAAAAAAAAGAAATATAATAAAAAAAAAAATAAAAATTAAAAGAAAAAAAATGATATAAGCTGAGGCCAAATAGAACTATGGGAAATTTTTTGACTTGACTGACGGAACGTTAATTTACAAATCTAGCTTTTACCCTTTAGCTTTCGAAGACTCTAAGCGTGAACTAAGGATATTTTGACTTGACGGAGTATTAAACTCTAGCTTTTCCCTTAGCTTTCGAGACTAAGCGTTTGCTAAACTTTAAAATTTTGCAAAGAACAAAAAATGATAGAGTTAAATATAAGTTAGATGCTAAGCGTGGAGTAGTTGGATCTCTTTAGAGCTCATAGAGGTTAATTATGGCTTTTTGCTCCCACCAGCTTAATAAACGTTATATAATTGTTAAATAAATAAAGTTACTTTGGTTTTTGCGATTCTTTGTTTTGATCACTTTTTAGAGATTCCTTCTGGTGAAAGTAAGGTACACATCGAGGTTCTGTCAGTGTTGTGGGGAAATAGGCTATCGACACGGACGGTTCACGCCCGTTGTGTAGGTAGTTAAAAGACCACGAGACTTGAAATTTGGATTAATAATATATAAAAAAATATATAAAAATAAATAAACGGAAGCCAAAATAAGACCACTATCTCTGGTCGGTTCGCTCCCGATGTAGCAGTCATTTAAAGGGTGGAGGAAACAAAAATAATAATAAGAAGAACTGTGGGCTGATAAAAGTTTACTGTCTCTGGTCGGTTCGCTTCCGATGTGGCAGTCTTCAAAAGAAGGCTCATAGTAATAATAATGATCCGAGACTGATAAAAGTTTACTAGCTCTGTCGGTTAGGACGCCCAATGTGTCAGTCTTCAAAAAGGTCGAGAAAATACCTAAAGTCGAAATAAGACTACTGGCTCTGTCGGTTAGGAACCGAAGGCTAATAATGTTGTAATAATAATAATAATAAAGCCACATTTTGACTCTGGTGTTATCTAAATAAAGCCTCCGTCTCTGGACTTGTAATTGATTTGTTTCAGATGAAATAAAAAGGATAACCCCTAAATTAGCGAAATTAAAACCTTAATGTGGACCTTATTCTCACCATATCGTCTCTTTAGGAAAGAATTTCAAACTAATTATGGTCTAAACCGGGCACCTTTATGATAATAAGGACATAATTTATTTGTCACCAATAATAATAATAAAATTCTTAGAGGATTTAGGAATAAGGGAGCGAAAAGTGGCTAATGCGTACACAATTAGAATTTATGAGTAGTGTTAGCGTCTAATCTTATATTTAACTGTGTTTCGTTTTAAGCTTAGTTTGGGGATTATGAAAAGTTGAGGATGACAAACTCCCATTCTTAAAGCCTTGTTAAATAAATTTCATAAAAAATTATCTTAGTTTTTATCTATTATTGAATAAGTGGTTAGAACAGGGGCGCTTGCGAATTAAATGATTTTTGAACCTTCTTGATAGACCTTTTCTATTCTTGTTTGATTGTGAGGGGTCATAAGTTAAGGGGGGTTAAATTATTTATTTCTGAGCGAGTTTTAAAAACATTGCGTGTGGGACCAGCAATGGCTTAGTGTGGGGGAATTTGATGTGTGCTAAAACACACATCCTTTTAACCCCGGAATACACTATAAAAGGACTAAAATACTAAAATATAGAAAATTATATTGCAAATATGTTTGTATTGTGTTTTTATGTCTTGCAGGTTCTAAAGATTGAAAACGAAGTAAAAAACATGAATTTTTGGGTTCGATTCGATCAAGTTTACTTATTATTCAAGATTGATGATGTGTTATTTTATACACTTTTTCGGGGTCATTTAACCTCCTAAATCGTGCATTTATGCCCAAAATAGGTACTTAATCGTTCCTTTTCAGGTATTTCGCATTTGGATGGCACTTATAACAATTACACGTGACTTGGGCTCATTTGGAGAAGAAACAGACAAGACTACGGACTTACACCAACATTGCTCAAGAATTTCTCTACAGTGGCTGGAGACAGAGTCTCCAATATAACGTGACGCCATCACAACGAAGACCAAGATGGCGTTACTGGATCTCATGACGGCGTTAGAGTACACGACCCAGCCCATTATCTAAAATATTCTCTTTCATGACGGCGTCACGATTAAAACGCCGCGATTTTCCTATATATACAAACCCGAAATTAGGGTTTTGTGTGTGTAACTTTAGAATAAAAAGAGGGTACGAACCCTAGTTCGTATAGCAGCTGTTAGGGACGATTTTAGGGCCTAAAACCCTATTATACTTCCTCCAACTCATGTTTTAATCAAGTAAGGTTTATTTAATCATTCAATATGTCTATGTGTTGTTTGATTCATCTATGTTCTTGCTTTTTTAACATGCTAGGCTAAGCCTCCTATTGTGTTTATTTATAATTGTATGAAACCTTAAATGTAGATCTTAGTGGTGTTGCTTCTTGTGATGGATGTGCATGTTAGGTCTTAGAAAGCCAGCTTTTGTCTGCATCGCTGTTGATATGTCTAGGAAAACATGATTGTGTAGAAAGGATACCATCGGGTAACAGTCTTCATACTACCTTACTTGTGCGTTGCTCTAGCGGAATACTAAGTAGACGGCGGGTTCGTGTAATTCGTTCATGACTTAGGAAATAGTTACATAGATCATCATAAGGGTGACAAAGCAACAACACTAGGAGAAGCAATCTAGGGAGTAATACATGATTAAATAAACACAGTCTTTTATCTTATTGTTATCACCAATAGTTTAGATTGTCATTTAGTTTAAATAGCTAAAACCAAACCACCTCTCAAACATATGATTTACTGCTTTCATAAAAATATAAAACCACAAAATTAATCTTCTTTCAACCTTTAGAATTCTGTTAGACCGTAATCAAGCCTTCCTAACCTATTCCCCGAGTGAACGATAACAACCTTCGAGCCTTGCCTATACTTCTACTACAACGATTAGATGCTCTGCCTAGGGAGTTGTAAAACTTCGTGTAGAAGTCCTACAACCGCATCAAGTTTTTGGCGCCGCTGCCTGGGAATAGTTAGGTTCTGATCATATTTTAGCTTAGTTCTACTCGCTTGAATCTTTTTAAGTGAGAATTTAATTTCCGCATATTAGCTTTCCTGTAATCTATCTTTTCTTTGTGCTATTTGTTTCGTAACCCATTCTCGTCAACCACTATGGGAGACGAGAATCCTATCCGTACTATAGGAGACTACTCCAAACCAAGCCTCAAGGGCTATAGGAATACCATTGAGCTCCCCGTAGGGAACAACATGGTACCTCTTCGATTCGACACCATCCAGTTGGTGTAAAACAGATGCTCATTCCACGGACTTCGGTATGAGGATCTAAATCAACACCTCAAGGATTTTCTTAAGCTTGTGGACTCACTTGACCTTAACGGTAACAATAGGGAAAGAATGTGCCTACGTTTATTTCAATTTTCCCTACGCGATCAAGCTAGCAATTGGCTTGAATGCCTTCCAGCAGGATCCATCACCACATGGGAGGATCTTACTACCTGATTCCTTGCTTAATTATTTCCATTGGGAAGAACCGTAAAACTCCGCAATGATATCCTAATGTTCCAACAACATCATGGAGAATCTCTATCTGAAGCATGGACTCGTTTCAAGGACTTACTCTAAAAAGTCCCTCGTTATGGCATCGATCGTTAGCTTCAAATCTAAATTTTTTATGATCATGTCTCCTTTCATCTTAAATGCGAGATTGACCGTGCTGCCGGTGGAAAACTCCGCAATAAGAACATCGACGAATCTTGAGAAATCATTGAGATCCTCGCTCTCTACGACCATAAAGGATGGGATGAAACAAAAGAATTCGTCAAACCGGTCAAGGCCATTTCTACACCTCAAGGCATCTCGAAAACACCTAACTGGAGACTTCTCGAGCTTGAAGACCAAATTAACTTCCTACTAAAAGGGTCACGACCAACGCCCACATCGAGCTCAGCACACACCCCTCAAGCTTATGTCAATGCAGTCCATCCGAACTCTCGTCCGCAAAATCAAAATGAACCACCAAAACTAAACACTTTCGCTTTTTGTGAACATACAGGTCCAAGTCCTCAACCACAAACATTAAGAACTACTTTTGAGGCTCGAGTAAGGGATTACATGGCTGCGCACACCGAAAGAATGGAAAGATTTGAGAACGCCATTTTTAAGCATCGCGAGGAAATCAACGGTAAGATAACTGAAATGTTCAGACTTCTCAAGGAACTCACGACCAGCAAAACCCCTAATAAAGTATTGATAAGGGAAGAAGTGAAATTCCCCGTCCCTAAGAACGTGAATTCTATCTCTTTGACGAAAGAGGAAGAAAAAAGGAGTAACAAAACGGAGGTGACACCCGACAACACTGAGAAGCCCAGTGAAATAAAAACAGAAATGCCAGTAAGGGAGGCCGAGATAATGAATAGAGCTGAGAACGGGGACAGAAATGAGTCAATCAAAACACCTAAAAATGACAAAGCAGTAAAAGCATCCGGGTCTCAGCCTGTCACGTATTACTTGAAGCATAAGATCAATGAAAAGCTAATCAATGGACTAGTCAAAGTTAACAAATTCAATAACTCTCTGTCTGGAACCCGAGTTGGAAAGAAAAAGGGGAAGTCATATAAAGTATTACCTGGGGACCTATTTATGACGCGATTCTCAAGAAAAAGATAACAAAGAAGGAGGACATCAGAGGGAATTTTGAAATACCTTGCAGCGTAAGGGACCTTAAGCACATGAACGCCCACGTCGATCAAGGGTCCGATGTGAACGTCATGCCCTACTCCACCTACATGAGACTTACCGATAAAAGGCCTGCTGAGACAGACATTAGACTATCACTAGCTGGCCACTCGTACATTTACCCCTTAGGAATTGCTGAGGATGTGTTAGTAGAGGTCGCTAAACATGTATTTCCCGTAGACTTTGTGATTTTGGAGATCAAAGAAAATGAAAAGATGCCCTTCATCTTAGAAACACCATTCCTGACAACAGCCAAGGCGATAATTAAATTTGATACAGGCACCATAACTCTAAGGTTAGGAAAAATTAAGGTAAGTTTCCATAGGATATTCGATTCCTCCTATATTACCGACAAAGGAGTTAAGAACGACATAGAGCCTATAGTTATAATTACCACATCGTAGTTATAACTTTGGTGCATTATAAATTATAACTGTGATGCATTAACTTATAAACATGATGCCCTAAAAACACAACTGTGATGCACTAGAATTTTTGGTGAATGAATTATGATGCAGTAAATTATAACTGTGATGCATTAACTTATAAATATGATGCACTAAAAACATATCTGTGATACACTAGAATCTTTTTTGGAAAAAAAATTTTCAAGGAAAAAAGATTCGAAAAAAAAATTTGGGAAAAAAAAATTTTAAAAAAAATTTCGGAAAAAAAAATTTTCGAAAATTTTTTTTCGGAAACATTTTTTCCAAATTAGTTTTCCAAATTTTTTTTAAAGGAGATGATGATGTGCGAAGGTGATAAGGCAATGTGATGTGGCATGGTGATGTGGCAATGTGACACATGTCACCTTCACAATCTGTAATATTTCACATTTTTAGGTCATTTACGACTTTATTTATTATCATTATTTATTTTTAGAGTTTTACGCGTTCGCTTTTAATTATTATCTTATAGTTAAATCGCGTAAACTAAAAATCATCAGTCAACGTAAACGGACACCAAACAAGTTAAAGTTTACATCAAGCAAGTATTATATGATTATTAAGAGTATAATTTATAACTTTTCATAATTTATATTTATTGGTTACGTAAAGCGCTTACGTTTCGCAATAAATTACATTCAGACATACCCGGAAGCACCTATACCTATCTATACTCAAACAAATACCCACTGTTATACCCAATACACAAAAATTAACTTATTTATGAACCAAATAAGTCTCATGGCCAGTTAGGAGGTTTACACAAAGAAATAAAATGCAAAGACCCACTAAATCTTACCTTTACATGTTATAAACCTTACACACTAGTACCTCATCCCATGTATCCATAAATTGGTACATCACATGTACCCTAAACACCAATTTCAGCCGTGTAAGGGTCTTGGGAGGAGGAGAGCTCTTTGCATTTATACTTCAAACAACTACATCCCATGGTATGACTTAAGGTTGTATTAGGACATTCCTATTTGCTATAAATAGCAAGTCTTATGATAACTAGTTCACACACTCTCACATTTGCAAGAAAAATTGTAAAACCTAAAAATTTCAATAAGTGTAAAATTACCAAAATACCCCTAATGCAAGAAAATCTATAAAAGCTTAAATAAATTTCAGTTTAATTATAGAAATTATGAAAATACAATATATAGCAATTATGAAATTTTTGTAAGATCAAAATACTTTATATTATATAAGAAAAATAATTTATATTTATATATATATATGTATTTGCCGAAATAATATATATTTATGTATTCATAAATTACAAATTAAATATAAATAATTAAGGATAATTACCAAATAAATTAGGGAAGATAAAAATCAGATTTTAGTTTATTTTGAAAGCCCTAGAAATCGGCCAAGGACTCTCATTTATCATTTATGCATTTTTATTTTGTGAACCCTAAAAACAAATTCACCCGAAACCCTAAAAGAATAAAAGAGGCGGCACCATAATTTTTCAGAGGCTAGGGATATTTTTCTAAGATTATTTGAAGGTTAAGGAGTGTGGGAAAAATAGTGGGAAGCTTGGGGAGTGCTTGATTCGATTTTGATTATTGTTTTGGGTTCGAAAAGCTCTACCGGGTTCATAAAATCATAAAATCATCAAGGGTCATCAAAGGTAATTTTATAACTCATGTTTCATCATATTAATATGTTATATACCTGGGAAAAATGTTCATGCATTTTATTTTGATTTTATAAATTGAAACATATTCGAAACCCTAATTTTGGATTAAATATGAAATCGGCATATACAATATTTGTAAAATTTATTTTATATTTTTATAAGGTTGTTCATATCACGTATAACTCAGAAAAATTGTTGGAAAAATTTAGAAGTGATTCGAATAATTATTGGGGATTTAAGTGTGTTTGCCGATTTCGAAAATAAGGGAAAAAGGAAAGAAAATGGTTAAAATGAATTAGGGTTAGGGTTTTGTTATTTTTTCCAGGTGTAATTAATGCCAATGATTGGGAAATAATTGTGTTTGTGATTGGGGAAAATTTGATTAGGGTTTTGTGAATTAATTAGTTAGCCGATTGTGATATAAAAAGTATAAGGACTTGTTTTGTAATTTCTGAAACTATGGGGTCTATTTTAGACATGTTATTATATTTAGTATATTCTGTATAAAATAAGTTGGGGGGTATAAAAGGTCATATTGATATTATTTTGGATTTAAAATGGTTAATTACATATAATAAGTAATTAGAAATTAATTAATTAAAATAGAGGGACTGAAATTGTAAATTCTGAAAAGTATAAGGTTTGGTTAGTATTTAATGTATAAAGTATGATTTTGTCATATTTGAATCTATAAGGGCTTGTTTTAATTAAGTATAATAAAGATTGTCTTAATTAATTA
The DNA here is from genome assembly GCA_026074375.1 of Tanacetum coccineum. Taxonomy (NCBI): domain Eukaryota; kingdom Viridiplantae; phylum Streptophyta; class Magnoliopsida; order Asterales; family Asteraceae; genus Tanacetum; species Tanacetum coccineum. Next base: position 13,595 of record BQNB010002551.1, read on the forward strand.
ATAAACCAAAAGGGCTAAATATGTAAATTATGTAAAATTAAGGGTTTGACTTGTAAATACAGAATATATATAGGTATAATCTGAATAAAATGTGAAACTTTGATATTTACACTTTTAACCTTGAAAATTGTTGATTTTGCATATTAAACCCTAAAATATGGAAAGTTGTCATATTTAACCCTAAGCTTGTAAGGTTGGCATATTAAGTCCCTAATCTATTTAAAATACTTAATAGAATCTCAAATGATGAATATTACTAATTTTGGAAAGAGACAAAAATGGAAAGTTTCTAAAAAAGGAAAGTTACTAAAAATGGAAAGTTACTAAAAATGGAAAAGTTACAAAAATGGAAAGTTTTCTAAAAATGGAAAATTACTAAAATGGAAAAGTTACTAAAATAAAAAGTATACCAAATGAATGTTTCGTAATGCAATACCATCATTTCATTAGGTTCGTTCAAGAGGAGATGCTTTTGATATTCCTGTAGGTGTTTTCCTTGATTTTGCTTTGCTTCGGAATAAAGGTACAGATATTCTGACCTTACGATAAGGTTTCTTACATGACATATTCGCTCTAACTTGATTTCTTATTTGATTTACTATAATTGCTATGAGCATCTTATTTTGGCTTTCTTATATTGATCTGTCATTATGTTCCATTTGAACCCTCTTCTACCGTTGTGATATTTAACCTTGATATTAGGAACCTATGTGCATTGAACATTTGCCTATATCCCTTTGAATGACTTTTGATATAATTTGCATTGACCCTTCAGTTTGAGAACCAAGCCACAATTGTTTCCTAGCCATGTAGGTAACGTGGCCGTGTCATTGATGCACCTTTGCATCTACACATTGTGGGATATGATTTCCTCACACCGTCCCCCGTTTGATATTATATGTGCACTATAAAGACTATTATTTGTTTAAGGGCGTATTTAACATCCTAGATTTGTTATGTATTCGATGGATTATGACCTTATTGATATTTGATATTTGGTGACTATTTTGGGTGCAATCAGGTCCTTCACATTGGAGCACGCGACTCCATGGTTTACTATGAATGATCATGTTGGGCTTGGTGATTGAACTAAATAATTTAATTCACTGATTCATCTCAACTTACACTATGATTTGATCTTCTGATTTGTCTTACCTTATATTTGGATCCCTTTTGATCATGATTTGTATATCCTTTGTAGCCTTGTATCGTATCCATTGATTTCCCGTTATCTTTTCATTCAACTATATATATCTGTTCACTGGCTTTTGTAGCCAGCCGCACTTTCTTTTCCTGCGGCAGGTATCCTAACTAGGAGCTGGGGTTTGCTTTCAATTATGTGTGCTGAGTGTGGAACTTACCCTAGAGATCTAGTTTTGATATATGAATTGTTTCCTTTCCAAGACATTTGTTATTCGTTTGGATATGGTCAATCTTTGAGAACTTAGTATCTTAAGTCGTGTTGACTATTTCCTTGGTTATTTATTTGAGACATCCGCTTTTATGCTTGTGTTAAGATTATGAATGCTTTTGGATGTCACACCATATTAGGTAAAACTTTCTACCCTTTTGGGTCGGGGCGTTACAATTTATGGTATCAGAGCTGCCAGGTTAATCATGACGAGGTCTTATGACCTTAGAGCTTAGGCTATGACCTGTGAGGATTGGGTAGACATTAGGTTCCTTCTGCGTAACTCTCTTCCGTAACCTATCTTGTTTTCGTTTGCTAATCGTTTTCTCGATCGTTCAGATGGTGACTACACGTAGAAACTCAGATGATGATGTTCCTAACTTCGAGGCCATGATTGCTGCTGCTGTGGCCAATGCTCTCCCTAACCTTACGGCTGCTTTGAGGACTCAGATCACCAATGACATCAGGAATGGTGCTGAATCTTCAGGTGGCAGTGGTGGTGGTGGTGATGCTACACCCCAAGGGATTCATGTTTGGATCGAAAGGTTTAATAAGTTAAAGCCGCTTGCGTTTCGGTCTGCTGCCACTCCTGCCGAGGCAGAAGACTGGATTACGCATATGGAGAAGTTATTTCAAGTTTTGGGTTGTCCCGACAATTTCAAGACTCGTCTTGCTGCGTTTAAACTAGAAGGTGATGCACTGAGCTGGTGGAAAGCTCATTTGCGTACTCAGGTTGGAGGCGATGCTTTTGCCGATACTTGTACTTGGGTTGCTTTTCGTGAGATCTTTTACAACAGGTATTTTCCGTCATCTGAGCAACAACGTTATGAGCGTGAGTATGGGTCGATATATCAGCTGGATCGAGAGAATTTCTGTGGTACATGGAATAGATTCATAATTTTGCTAGTTTTGTTGGAACTGTTGCTGGGATGCTCAGAGTCAAGCTAACATTTCAAGTGGGGTTTAAAGAAGTGGGTTTTATATCAGATCTATAATACGGATTATACAATGTTCCAGGTTGCGGCTCGCGTGCCCGTAACATTGAGTTATTGCATGAGAGTGGAAATTCGAATAAGCGAGATAGAGATGGTAATCGAATTCAGAACAGAGGACAGGGCCAACAAGAGAACAAGGGTCGTTATGACCAGGGTCAGCATGAGTATAGGGGTCGACAGGATCGGGGTTATGATTCGAGACGACAGGATTTTCGGGGTCAGGATCAGAGGTTTAATGGTAGGAATGGGAATGACCGCCAGGGTCAGGGTAACTACAACCAGCGCCAGCACAGGGGTCAGTCAACTCGGGATTTTAACCAGGGTCATGCTTCAGGTTCTGCAAGTCAGAGGAGGTCTACTGAGACTTTGCCTCCTCCACCTCTTTGTACTACCTGTGGAAAGCCTCATCCAGGTGTTTGTTATAAGGCTACCTATGTGATGGTTTTAAACTTGCGGTCTACTCAACATAAGGTGAAGGATTGTCCCCAAGCGAAGCAGAAGCAAAATATGCCAACAGATTTTGCTAGGCTACCTCCTACTACAGGACGGGTTTATGCTACACTCGTGATCAGGCGGCAAGCTTCAGGTACTTATTACTGGTAATACTCTACAATGATGATCGTACTGCTTCGTTTTATTTGATACTGTGGCTACGCATTCTATAATAATCTACTACTTTTGCTAAAAAACTTAATATTGACTCCTACACGCATTAATCGAACGTGTAATCATTCAACCCAATGAAGAACCAATATGCTTATTGACCATGAAATATGTTAACTATCCTCTACTTTTGGATGAACGTATTCGTCCTGCAAATTTACTTCTATCCATATGCTTGACTTTTGATGTATCTTGGCATGGATTGGTTGGCTTCTCATCCGAGCATAGCCATGACTGCTATGCTAGGACTGTGATCTTTGGTAACGTTCGCCAACCTGAATTTGTTTATCATGGTTCCTCACCAGATACTCCCCGCTAAACTTTTAAGTCCGTTAAGCTCATCTCTGCTATGAAGGCACGTACCTTGAATCTCATGGGTGTGCCAGGTTTTCTGGCTCTGTTTATGGACACAATCTTTGGAGAAGTCCTAATATTGAAAAGGCTTTCTGTGTTCGTGATTTCGCGTATATTTTTCTCGATGACCTCCTGGACTTCTTTCTCCGGCTAGAATATTGAATTTGGCATTGAGTTAATTCCCGGTGCTGAACCTATCTCAAAGGCTCCGTATCGTATGGCACCTGTTGAATTGAAGGAGTTAAAGGAGCAGTTACAAGAGATGTTGGAGAATGGCTTTATTAGACCCAGTGTTTCACCGTGGGGTGCACCGGTCTTATTTGTTAAGAAGAAGGATGGGAGCATGCGCTTGTGTATTGATTACCGCGAACTCAACCGTAATTACTATTCTAACCGCTATCTCTTCCGCGAATCGACGATTTGTTTGACCAACTGCAAGGGGCCAAATATTTTTCTAAGATTGATCTGCGATCTGGTTATCATCAACTTCGTGTGAGAGAGCAGGATATTTCTAAGACTGCTTTTCGTACGCGTTATGGCCACTACGAGTTCTTGGTTATGCCCTTCGGTCTGACCGTAATGCTCCCTAGCCGTGTTTATGGGATATTGATGAACCTATTTCCACGAGTACCTTGAAATAATTTCGTTATTGTTTGCATCGACGACAACCTCGTTTCACTCCAAGTCTGAAGAAACATGAGCCGACATCTACGGATTGTGTTGAGACTCCTTTAGACAGAAGAAATGTATGCGAAGTCTCGAAGTGCGAGTTCTGGTTACGAGCAAGTCCGTTCCTTGTTCCATATTGGAACTGGCAGATGGCACATTATGGATCCATCAAAGGTTGAAGCTATCACCAAATGGCGGCCCCGAGACCTACTACGGTGACAGAAGTGAGAAGTTTTCTAGGGCTTGCTGGCTATTACCGACGTTTTGTTGAGGGTTTCTCCCGATTAGCTTTACCTCTTACCCAGCTGATGAGAAAGGGTGAGAAGTTTGTGTGGACGGATGAGCGTCAGGAGAGTTTTGAGGAATTGAAACGGAGATTGGTGTCTGCTCCGATATTGACTCTTCCATCAGGTTCTGGTGGTTTTCAGATATACAGTGATGCATCGAAGAAAGGTTTGGGTTGTGTTTTGATGCAACATGGGAAGGTGATCGCCTACGCTTCAAGACAACTGAAGCCTTATGAAGTAAATTATCCAACCCATGATCTTGAGTTAGCTGCCGTGGTTTTTGCATTGAAAATCTGGAGACACTATCTGTATGGTGAAGCTTGTGATATTTTTTACAGATCATAGAGTCTCAAATATATTTTTACTCAGCGAGAACTTAACATGAGACAGAGAAGATGGTTGGAACTTCTGAAAGATTATGACACTAACATCCAGTACCATCCGGGCAAGGCTAATGGTTGCCGACGCACTTAGTCGAAAATCTGGGATGATAGCTTGTTTTTGATTCCATGATCCTTCATGATTTAGAGCGTTTGGATGTTGAGCTATGTGTACGAGGGTTCCCTGATGGCTAATGGGCGAGTATGACGGATAAGTCTAAACCTCATGCTACAGACCAAAAATGCTCAAAGGTACGACGGTGAGTTTGTGGGCTATTGTGCAGAATGATGAAGACGGTAAACATACTAGTTCAGTTGTTGATGATGAAGGTGTATATGGTTACTAAGATAGGCTATGTGTTCCTAAATGATCAGGCACTTCGCTAGAAGGTTAGACGAAGCTCATGGGGTTGAGTTCTCCATTACTATTCATCAGGTTCAAAACCAAGATGTACAGAGATTGATGAAACAGTACTTTTGGTGAACGGCATGAAACAAGAAGTGGCTACGTTTTATCTAAAATGTATGACGTTGTCAGCAGGTCAAATTGAACAATCAGATGGGCTAGTGGTTTGTAACAAGCCTTGGAGGAGTCATGATGTGGAAATAGGATGAGCTTTCCCATGGATTTCGTTATTGGTTGCCTACTACCATAAAGACATGATGCGATTTGGGTGGTTGTTGATCGCTAACCAAGTCTGCTCCATTCTACCTACTCGGAATAAAAAACTCTGGTAAAGTAAGCTTGGGGAACTCGACTTAAGTTCAGTACAACATTTCACCTCAATACCGATGGTCAGTCATAAAGGACGCATACAGACTTGGAAGATATGTTGAGGGTCTTGCTTTGGGAATGGACTGGTATTGGATGAATAATATGTGCTTGTGGAGTTTGCCTACATAATAGTTGGCATCAAGCTTCAAGGCAGCACCGTTTCGAGCTATTGTATGATAAAAATGTCGAGCACCTATTTGTTGGGATGAAGTAGGAGAAACTTCTGATTTGAAGGTCCGGAGCTCATCGAGTTTACTAGGTGAGAAAGTACTGTTGCTAAGGATAACTGAAAGAGGCAGATCGAGACAGAAGAGTTATGCTGATACGCATCGACGTGACTTAGAGTTATCCAAGTTGGAGAATCGTGTATTTCTAAAAGTTTCGCCATTACAAGGTTTACACGTTTTTGGGATCAAGGGCAAGCCAGTCCTCGATTCATACGGTCCGTTTGAGATTTTGGGAACGAATTGGAGAGGTTTCGTATCGTTGGGCGCTTCTCCTCAGTTATCGCATGTTCACGATGTCTTTCATGTATCTCTTGTTGAGGGGAAACCATTATCATGCCATTACATGTCGCATCCTTATCCTTATGATCAATTCAGCCTGATATGTCTTTGTCCGAGGAACATGATCATTCTGGATCGTCCAAGGAGAGAGTCATGAGAAAAACAAATCAATCCTTATGTGAAGATTCTTTGAAGAATCAACCAGAAGCGTGAGGCTACCTGGGAGACCGAAGAATCTATGCGAGCTAGTTATCCTCATTTCTTTGTCTAGTTCGGTATGTGTTCGTTTCGTTCTCATTTCGTTTTCATTCCGGTTCATTTCAATTTTCGAGGACGAAAATTTTTTTTTAGAGGGGAAGAAGTTGTAAAACCTAAAAATCTCAACAAATGTAAAATTACCAAAATACCCCTAATGCAAGAAAATTTCACAAAAGCTTAAATAAAATTCATTTAAGTGTTAGAAATTATGAAAATACAACTTATGGCAATTATGAAAATTTATGTAAGAATAAAATACTTTATGTTATACAAGAAAAATAATCAATAATTATTTTTCTATGATTATGCCGAAAATAATTATATTTATGTATTTATATAATACAAAATTAATAAAATAAAATATGGATAAGTAGAAAATAAATTAGGAAAAGATAAAATCAGATTTTTAGTCTTTTGAAGACCCTAAAACTCGGCCAAATCTTTTATTATATTTATCTATACATTTTTCATTTGTAAACTTATTAAAATCAAATTAGCCGAAACCCTAAATAATAAAAGAGGCGGCATAGAATTTTTCCAAGGCTTGCACGATTTTTCTAAGGTGATTCGAAGGTCAAGGAGTGTGGGAAAAATAGTGGGAAGATTTTATAAGGCTTTGTTCGATTTTGGTATTGTTTGGTGTCGAAAATCTCAACCGGGTACTAATATTCAAAAAACCATCAAGGATCAATCAAAATGTATTTTTTATAACTCATGTTTCATCATATTAATTCGTTATATACCTGGGAAAAATGTTCATGCATTTTATTTTGATTTTATAAATTAAATCATATTGGAAACCCTAATTTTGGATTAAATATGTAATCGGCATTTAAACTATTTGTAAAATTCATTTTATATTTTTCTAAGGTTTTTCATATCACATATAACTCAGAAAAATTGTTGGAAAAATTTAGAAGTGATTCGAATAATTATTGGGGATTTAAGTGTGTTTGCCGAATTCGAAAATAAGGGAAAAAGGAAAGAAAATGGTTAAAATGAATTAGGGTTAGGGTTTTGTTATTTTTTCCAGGTGTAATAAATGCTAATGATTGGGAAATAATTGTGTTTGAGGTTTGGAAAAATTAAACTAGGGTTTTGTGGATTTAATTGTTAGCCGATTGTGATATAAAAGGTATAAGGACTTGTTTTGTAAATTCTGAAACTATGGGGTCTATTTTAGACATGTTATTATATTTAATATATTCTGTATAAAATAAGTTGGGGGGTATAAAAGGTCATATTGATATTATTTTGGATTTAAAATGGTTAATTACATATATTAAGTAATTAGAAATTAATTAATTAAAATAGAGGGACTGAAATTGTAAATTCTGAAAAGTATAAGGTTTGGTTAGTATTTAATGTATAAAGTATGATTTTGTCATATTTGAATCTATAAGGGCTTGTTTTGTAATTATGGATAATTAAAGATAATGTTTAAGTAATTAATAAACCAAAAGGACTAAATATGTAAATTATGTAAAATTAAGGGTTTGACTTGTAAATACAGAAAATGAAAGGTATAATCTGAATAAAATGTGAAACTTTGATATTTACAACATACTTTAACCTTGAGAATGTTGATTTTGCATATTGAACCTAAAAATATGGAAAGTTGTCATATATTAACCAAAGCTTGTAAGGGATAGCAATATAAGTCCCTAATCTATTTAAAATACTTAATAGAATCTCAAATGATGAATATTACTAAAAATGGAAAGTTACTAAAAATGGAAAGTTACTAAAAATGGAAAGTTACTAAAAATGGAAAGTTTCTAAAAATGGAAAGTTACTAAAAATGGAAAGTTTCTAAAAATGGAAAGTTACTAAAAATGGAAAGTTACTAAAAATAGAAAGTATAACTTAAATGAATGGTTTGTAATTCGAATTCATCATTTCTTTAGGTTCGATCAAGTGGAGTGATTTGAATATTCTCCAGTGGTGTTTTCATGATTTTGCTTTGCTTCGAATAAGGTAACAATATTCTGACCTTATCGTCAAGTTTAGCTCATTGCATATTCCTCTCTCTATCTTTGATTTCTTATGTGATTTGCTACATTTGCTCTGAGCCTTTTATTTTGGCTTTCTATATATTGATCTGTCATTATTTCCATTGAACCCTGCTATCTACTGATATTTGAACCTTTGATATTTGAACCTTTGACATTGAACCTTTGCTATGATCCATTTGAAATGAACTTTGATATGACTTTGCTTTGAACCCTTCAGTTTGAGAACCAAGCCACTATTTGTTTCCTAGCCATGAAGGTAACATGGCCGTGTCATTGATGTACCTTTGGCATGACTCATGTGTGGGTGAGTGATTTCTCACACCGCCGTCCCCCATTTGATATTATATGTGCATTATGAAGATTATTATTTGTTTAAGGGGCGTATGGACGCATCCTAGATTTGTTTTGTATTCGATGGATTATGACATTATGATATTTGGATATTTGGTGACTGATGTTTGGGTGCAATCCACGTCTTTCACAACAGACTTTGGAGCTCATGACTCCATGGTTACTATGATTTGATTTGTTTGGGCTTGGTGATTAAACTTAACTTAATTTGATTCTCTGATTTGCCTTACCTTATATTTGTATCCATTTGTGGGTTTTGGACCGGATCGTTAATACGGAGTATACGAATGTTGCGCAGGTTGCGGCTGCTGCCCGTAACATCGAGTTATTGCATGAGAGTGGAAATTCAAATAAGCGGGATAGAGATGGTAATCGAATTCAGAACAGGGGACAGGGCCAACAGGAGAACAAGGGTCGTCATGACCAGGGTCAGCATGAGTATAGGGGTCGTCAGGACCAGAGTGTTGAGCATCGGGGTCGTCAGGATCGGGGTTATGATTCGAGACGACAGGATTATCGGGGTCAGGATCAGAGGTTTGCTGGTAGGAATGGGAATGACCGCCAGGGTCAAGGTAACTACAACCAGCGCCAGCACAGGGGTCAGTCAACTCGGGATTTTAACCAGGGTCATGCTTCAGGTTCTGCAAGTCAGAGGAGGTCTACTGAGACTTTGCCTCCTCCACCTCTTTGTACTACATGTGGAAAGCCTCATCCAGGTGTTTGTTATAAGGCTACTGGGGGATGTTTTACTTGCGGGTCTACTCAACATAAGGTGAAGGATTGTCCCCAAGCGAAGCAGAAGCAGAATATGCCAACAGATTTTGCTAGACTACCTCCTACTACAGGACGAGTTTATGCTACGACTCGTGATCAGGCGGCAAAGACTTCAGGTACTATTACCGGTAATCTCTACATTGATGATCGTACTGTCTTCGTTTTATTTGATACTGGGGCTACACATTCTATTATATCAACCACATTTGCTAAGAAACTTAATATGACTCCTACACCATTAATTGAACGTGTAATCATTTCAACCCCAATGAAGAACCATATGCTCATTGACCATGAATATGTTAATTGTCCTCTCCGTTTTGATGATCGTATTCGTCCTGCGAATTTACTTCCTATCCATATGCTCGACTTTGATGTGATTCTTGGCATGGATTGGTTGGCTTCTCATCGAGCTACCATTGACTGCTATGCTAGGACTGTGATCTTTGGTAACGTTCGCCAACCTGAATTTGTTTATCATGGTTCCTCACCGCTTAAGTCCGTTAAGCTCATCTCTGCTATGAAGGCACGTACCTTGATTTCTCATGGGTGCCAAGGTTTTCTGGCTTCTGTTATGGACACATCTTTGGAGAGTCCTAATATTGAAAATCTTTTTGTTGTTCGTGAATTCGTTGATGTTTTTCCCGATGAACTTCCTGGACTTCCTCCGGCTAGAGAGATTGAATTTGGCATTGAGTTAATTCCCGGTGCTGAACCTATCTCAAAGGCTCCGTATCGTATGGCACCTGTTGAATTGAAAGAGTTAAAGGAGCAGTTACAAGAGATGTTGGAGAATGGCTTTATTAGACCCAGTGTTTCACCGTGGGGTGCACCGGTCTTATTTGTTAAGAAGAAGGATGGGAGCATGCGCTTGTGTATTGATTACCGCGAACTCAACCGTATTATAATTCGTAACCGCTATCCTCTTCTGTTAGGAAAATATTGTAAACAGACTTAATACTGTTAGTATTAAAGTTAAGTCTGTTAGTTATAGTTAGTACTGATAGCTGAATAGTTAGTACTGTTAGTTTAGAAGTTAAGTCTGGTAGAGCAAGTTAAGTCTCTCAGACAGAGACTTAAAGGATTTTTGAAAACTTTAAGCTTAAAATTCAGGACTATTAAGCATGTGAAATAAGCTGAATTATGAAAACAAATAAAGAACTTAACTCAATTAATTTAAATAAGCAGAAAAACAGCAAAATTCCAAAGAAATTTAAGCTAGAAAAGATAAAAGAAATGACAGTTCTAACTAAACTTGTTTTTGGGCTTTTCTTTAGACAGCTTGCAGGCTAAAATTAAGTACTCAAAAAGGATTTTTAAACGAACTAAAAACACAGAACAGCTTTATATTAGAGGTAAATTAACTAGATTTGAGCTCAATAACACACCTCAAGTAATTCATTTTAAAAATCTACCAACACGCAGTTAGCCAATTCTAGAACTAGCAGACTTGCATTTTTGATAAACCATACTAGAAAAACTTAACAAATCTATATTTAAGCTTATGAAAACTATCATTAAGACTTAATTTGAGCTTATGAAATCTAATCGCTTTCCATTATGTCAAATCTTCTTAAACCAGACACCCCTTTAAAATTTTAAAAATCAACTTATAAACAGAAACATATCAAAATAAGCCAGTTCTAAGCTTAATAAGGACAAATAAGCAAAAACCTAGGGAAAATAAGCTCTAGAATATAAACTATTAATAAGCTAAATTAACAACTAAAATGGACAGTTTTAATGAAGACACAAATTAAGCTATATTTAAACTATAAGATAGATGCAATAAGCTAATACTAGACTAGATAAGCACAAATAAGCTAAGCATAAACAGAAATAAGCAGTTTGATAAGCTGAAAAGGGAAATAAGCTAAAAATGGAAGAAGTAAATGTACCTTTTCCCTTTGCTCAAAACAAGGGCTTAAATGCTCTTAAGAGATTATCTACAATGCTAGCTTACAAAATAAGCTCTAAATAAGCCCTATTAGCCCTTCTATTTCTGGCTTATCTTCCAAGTGGCTTATTCAACTGTTTGAGGTTATGAAGATTAAATAGCTAATTCAGCTAAGCTTTTGGTAAAGCTTAGCTGAATAAACAATATCCTATAAGGTAATGAGCTTATTTGAGCTTATTAGCTTAATTCTAAACATTTCTAATCCATAACAGGATTTAAAAACACAATTTACTAAAAATGAACTTTTTATTAATAAGGAAAGGATTAGAATGCTTTTATAAAAGTAAATTACATTTATAAAATGACATTAAGCTAAAAATTACAATAAGCTACAATAAGCTACTAAACTACACTACTCCTACTCCTACACTAGATATCCTTTACTGTGTGAAATCCTCTTCTATTTTTGTGAGGAAAAGGTTTGGAAACCTTCTAGGCCTTTGAGATCTCCTTCATTTTCAAATCTTGACCACCTTGGATCAAAATCCATCTCAAATTATTAAATATAATCCCATTTATACCTATCTCCACGTATCTATAGCCAATATTAAATCCATGGGATTGCCAATCATGGCTTTTAAATAGGTGTTTAGAGGTGTCAGGTGCTTTCTGAGAATCTATAGGAGCGTGTGTGAATGGTAGATTTTACCCGCTGTGATTCAGGTTGTTTGTAAAAACAAAGGAGGAAAAAGAAAGGAAAACATATGTTTTGACCCTCTTGTTTATACGAGTGTTAGATTTGACCGGTTTTGGGATGTTGGGACTATGACCATGTCCAGATAAGTATAATTGAGATGTTTGTAAGTGGATAGGAATAGATAAAGGCTTGTAGCATTAGGCTTAAGATTTAATACATCAAGTTATAATGGCAATCCGGCCCAATTAAATAAAATGGGTACGATTTGCCCATAAAATAATACGCCATCGGCTTTGTTTTTTCTCGCACTCATTCCATTCTCTTTGCTCGGTTTATCCGAAGTGTCCGTTAGTTTTTTGTCCTTTTTTTGATAAATCCGTACCTGCAAGACACAATTCACGATACAAACATATATAATGTATTTTTATGTCGTTTTTGTTCATTATTGGTCTTTTTAGTTTTAATAATAAAAATAAATGATATGTGTATAAGCACATAACAAAATGTTACAGGAGTTAATATCTTTATAATTATTAACCCCTGCATCGATCCGATAATATAACATACATCCCCCCTCTTGATATAAACAATGTCAATATTGTGATACAGGGGGTCGTTAAAGATTATATCTGATTGTCTTCCATGAATGCATATAAATTTTACATCAAATCCCTCGCGAAACAGTGACTTTAAGTAGGCCAGAGAATTTCAACACAAAGAAAATAATAGACTAAACACAGTAGGACTAAAAGGTAATAAATCGGTGTAAACATACATATAACATTGTGTGACAACAATAGATTGGCTCAATTGGTTGATCGTAGGGGTATCATGCACATAATAATGAGAGCAAAAAAAGGTTTATTTAGGAGGGCGAGACAAGTCCAGTGTAACAAGTCGATAATTAGACAGCACACATATAGGCTATTTGGGTGGATTTATCTAAATGTGTTGCCTTCTTGAACAATCTATTCCTGCTACATCAATTAGCGCCTCGAAATGATATACAATAGGCCAAGTTCTAAAGTCTAACAATACCCCGGCACGACTCAATATTTGATGGAATTTTTTTTGAGTAATATGATGGAAACAGAATATTATGCATAAATCTAACCAAGTATAATAAAGGGTAATGTGCATTCGGCAAAAAATAATTCTAGTTTTTTAAGAAAAATTTGTCAAAATTTTTTAAATTGGCATAATTTTCAAAGAAAACTAGAAAATTCCGAAGGCCAAAACATACGTCACGTGTTTAATGATTCTACTCCCTCTCCTCCCCCCCCCCCCCCCACTTTGATTTGTACAAATGTCAACTATGTACCTAAGGAAATGAAATAAAAAGGAAAGAGTAGAATTAAGACAAGAAACTCCCTGAGCATTCCCTTGAAATTTGAAATTTGGCGGAAATCTTTTAGATTATTTCCGTCTTCTCGCAAGCTCTTTATCCCTTGTGATCATAAAACAAACCAAAGCATAAAATCGTTCTACAAGAATTATTGAATTAACATGAATAACAAACCTAACTCACTTTCGTAAGGAATCACGGCTTGGCATTTAGCATATTCAAACAAGCCTAGGTTTAAAACCACTTGGTGGCCTAATGGACGAGCTTTTTGTCTCGTGGGGCTCCAGTGAACAAACCCACAAGTCCCTTTACATATACAAGGTTTAAACATGTTTAAAACTTCAATTTTTAAGGATTCAAAAGGAGGTTACGGCGTAACCATGAAATGGTTTACGTCATAACTGCAGTGGTTACGGCATAAACTAAGTTTGTTACGCCGTAATTGCTGCATATTCAGCAAAGTTACCACATGATTATGAGTCGAGCCAGTCTCGATAATTGCCTTCTAGCTTCTGGGAATCTGCAAAGCAACAAAGTAAGAACAGTGCAAACAAACTAATGCAAAAAAAGAAATTTCATTAAATAAAGGACGAGTTGTCTCCCGATAAGCACTTTTGTTTATTAATGAGTCTTTAAGTTAGACTCGTGCTCATTCTACGTTTTAACAAAGTATATTGTTTCATTAATCTCATTTGTCTCGTGTCCATGATACTTCTTTAACCTGTGTCCATTTACCTTAAACCAAACACTAAATTTTTTAACCAACGCACTTCGACCAGTAATCCATACGGATAACTTTGCGTCTGTTATATGGTCCATACCATCTGGTTCTATGTTTCCCTGGAAAAAGTTTTAGTCTTGAATTGAAGACTAATACCTCTTCCCCTTCTTGAAACTCATTATCCATAATTTTAGAATCGTGTCAATGTTTAGTCCTTTCTTTATATGCTCGTGAATGCTCATACGCATCAGTCCAAAATTCATCAAGTTGATTTAATTGAAGGAATTTATGTTTTCCTACAGCATCTAAGTTAAGATTTATGTTTTTAGGGCCCAATATGCCTTGTGTTTAAGTTTGATTGGCAAGTGGCATGCCTTTCCATAAACAATCCTGAATGGTGTACTACTGATAGGTGTTTTATAAGCTGTCCTGAATGCCCATAGTACATCATCCAGTTTATCTGCCCATTCTTTTTTGTTTCCGTTAACTGTTCTTTCTAGGATTGGCTTAATGGCTCCGTTTGTCCACTAGTTTGAAGGATGATATAGAGTAGCAGAGTTTCTAATGTGGTTACTCCCCATATTCTAAAGTTTACTCAATGGATGAATTTCAAAAATGTGTTCCACGATTGCTAATTAGAGCCTTCGGAACTCCAAATCTGGAAAATAATTTTTTCAGGAATTTCACTACGACACATGCATCATTAGTAGGTAGGGCTTCGGACTCGACCCATTTTGAAACATAATCGACATCTACAAGAATATATTTTTTTTAAGGAGGGAAAGGGTCCCATGAAGTCAATCCCCTAGATGTCAAGACCACCCTGACAAAATGTTGGATTAAGGGTTTTGATCCGTAAGAAATATTTACTTAGCCCGTTGACAAGCATCACAAACCTCTTGAACAAGTATTGGCCCAGCATCTTTAAAAATGGTTGCTAATAGAATCCACTCGAAATTTTTTCGTGCGGTAATATCTGCCCTGTAATGACCTTCTGTAGGTCCCTTGTGGCAATGTTCCAGGATTTCATGTAATTCTCTACCGAAAACACACCTTCTTATAATTCTATTGGGACATGATTTAAAGAGGTATGGATCATCCCATATGTATTTCTGTACATCATTCAAGAATTTTTTTCTTAAATAATAAGTCAGATGATGAGGAACGATCTTAGAGACAGAGAAATTACGCATAACGCGGTACCACAGGTCGAAAGTTCATATCTTTATTTTAATAACCATGATGAGATATACTACCGGCAAAAAAACATTATCATTGATCATCGGTTTAAAAACCTCTAAACCCGGATTTATTCAAATGTCTAGAGATGGCCACAACTCGGATTACATCCCCTATATCAACCTTACTTACAAAGTTGCCATCCTAAAGAAGTAAGACCCCCCAAAATAGTCAAGTGTTTATCAAACAAAATACTCGAAAATATTTTAGGTCTGATAAACATATGTAAAATCACAGTTTATATGACAATATTAAATAGGAACCAAAATTTGGACAAAATGCGAATACAACTGCAAGTAGTTTCCCTCTCAGTAGTGGTATAATGATACAAGCGTATTGTTCAAGTTTTTACTTGCGATAATAATATTAGGCGGGATTTTTCTCATATCCCTTGTCCCAATAAAAACAGACTCCAATGGTCATTTCGTAGGCGTCACGACATTAACTCAAATCTAATCCTAATTGGGGCAATGATCACCAGAGCGGTGATTAGATTATCCCGAAGTATGTCAAATGAGTTTATGCATTTGTTTGAGAAGTCAAATTTGGCATCTTTCATTAACAACTGTGTCATAGGTCGGGCTATTTTAGAAAAATTCTTAATGAATCTTCTATAGAATCCGGCATGCCCTAAAAAGCTTTGTATACCTTTGACGTTGGTTGGGTAAAGGTAAACTAACGATCACATCAACATTTAGCTTTTATCACCCTTCTATTCATGCTTTTGATATTTTATGCCCTAAAACAATTCCTTCTTTGACCATAAAATGGCATTTTTCCCAATTAAGAACTAGGTTCGTTTCTTCACATCTGGCTAACATTTTTGATAAATTGTTAAGACAAGTTTCAAAAGAATTTCTGAGCACGGAGAAGTCATCTATGAATACTATCCAAGTAAATCTTTACACATGTCATGGAAGATTGCTGTCATGCATCACTGAAATATAGCAGGAGCGTTACATAACCCGAAAGGCATTCTTCTGTAGGCAAAAGTGCCATAAGGATAAGTAAAGGTGGTCTTTTCCTGGTCTTTTGGTGCTAAAAGAATTTGGAAATATCCGGAGAATTCATCTAGAAGGCAATAGTATTCATTTCCTGATAGACGCTCTAACATTTGATCAATGAAAGGTAAGGGAAATTGTCTTTTCCCCCCTTTTTGTTGCAAATTGTAATTTTCCTTTTAAATCAATACTTACCCCTCTATCCTGTGACTGTTCTGTTGAATAAGTTATGTTGTCCTTGTTGGTAGTCACATATGGGTTCCCCCTTCTTAGGAAACCACATGAAATGGGCTTTACCCAATGACTATCTAAAGATGGCATAGGATTATCTTGCGTCAATAAGCTTAAAATTTTGGTTTTAATGACGTCATAGTCTTTAAGGATTTATTCTACATTTGAGGTTGTATGGTGGGTTTGGAATTTTCTTCCATCAAAATTTTATGAGTACAGAAAGATGGACTAATTCCTTTAATATTAGAGATTTTCCATGCTAGGGCTTTTTTATGTTTGGTAAGGACTTTTTATAGTAACTGCTTTTCCTGGTTAGATAATAACAAAGAGATGATGACAGGCAATTCGCGGTTTTTCGCCTTCAAAAAAAGCCAATTCTCAGTAGAAGGGATTTCTTTAAGTTTTGGGTAGGTTTTCTTCAGAATAACTAATTTGCAATCCGAAGGGAAAGGGTTGTACAAATCTTCATGAACTGGCAAAAAGGTCAAGAATGGTTTTCAATTAAATAATATCGTGTTTTATAGGAAGAATTTCTTAATATTGTACCTGACACGGAAAGGTCAATTATGTTTGTAGAATGGCAGGTGTCCTCATCAGACGGGGGAAATCTCATAGATTTTTCTAAATCAAAGGTGATGATTTCATCCCCTACTTCGAAGGATATCTTTTTATTAAAAACATCAATCATTGGCTATTTTGCTGTGGCCAAGAAATGGTCCTTCCCAAGAATAATGGAATTTATGGGGTCCTCTTTCTATATAAAGTATTACAAAGTCGACGATGTACGTGGTAAGAAAAGGGGAGAAAAAAAAGGAAAGGATTTATGAAGAAAAGTGATAAATGGATAGTGTGAAAAATAAAAGGGGAGGAAAAAATAGAGTGGAATACGGGTGAAGTGGGAAGCGGGAGGGGGAGGTGGATAATTGAGGAGGGAAAAAAAACGAATTGGGATAAAAGAAAAGTGATAAATTTAGGATGGGTGGCGGGGTGGGGAGGGAGGGGGGGGGAAATTAAGAGGGGGATCGTGTCGGGGGACTTGCGTGTGGCATGTGAAGGGGTTAAGGTAATGTAGATTAGTCTAGGTATAGGTTAACGAAGTGCCGAGGTGTAAGTAGAAAGATCAAAGCTGGACCTCGAAGCCAGTTCATAGGCGTGGCTTAATTCGGAATGAATTAAATTTGTCATAAGGATCCCACATGCCCACCATCGTGAGTGTATTGATGGCGTGCCCCTCCATCTTGATTCCCCCTTATGCCCGCCCCGTTATTGTTGCCTTTATGTGCCCATTTGCTCTCGCCCCCCACACCTTGCTGCCCCTGTATTCTTCTATATTGCTCAATCGCAAATAGTTTGTTTCACTCCGCCATATTTAGCGCGTCCCCCGTGTTTTTCTCCCATGAGTTAGATTTCGTCTTTCACGTTTTCTAGTCGTTTCCTCCCCCGTGTCCCCTCCCTCCAGCCCCGGTTATTCAAGCTCCTTTATGTATCAATTCCCCAACAGTATTGTCTTTTACCCTCCGGGGTTAAACTACCTTTGAGCCTCCCCCTTCCCCTCCTATACTAGTCTCCCCCGTGGTATCAGATCCATTCCATTTTCTTTTTTACCTCTCTTTTTATGTGTTTGTTCTCTCTTTCCCCTTTCCCCTTATCTATCCCTCCACTCCCTTATGGATTGTCTCCTAAATATTCCCCTCTATCATCCGCCCCCCCCTCCACCGATTTTATCCTCTTATAAAAAATATACTTCATCGTGTAGTAATGTCAGTGTCGTCCTCCCATCCCTAATATATCCATTTTAATTTCTTGGTTTCTGTTTTTTATTATATACCGCTCGACAGTTTCCTTTGTCCCACACTTTATTGCTCGGCGCATGAGTCATCTTATTCACTCTTTTTTTTCTGATTCTCCCCCCCCTTTTAATCCCCCAAACGATCTTTTGTTCGCTGTTCCTGTATTAGTCCCCCAAGAATTCTTTTTCATCAGGTGGGCCCTTGTTTTTTATTAGGAGGGCAGAGGCCACGTGTTGGTCTGCCTGGTGTGCTCTGTAACCGAGTTCCGGGTTGTCAAAGGCCCACTAATATGGGGGAGATCTCCGTTAAATTCCGCCCCACCTGAAGTCGCCGTGTCTATTTTTGTTCGCTTAGTAGCGTCCACAAATTTGCCAGCGATGTGGTCCGCTTTACTCTGCCACGTCTTTACCAGTTGCCATAATCCTTAGTAGCTTGCCCCCCAATTTCCCGAATACCATTTTATCTGCTACATTCATCCACTCCCTTCTAGTTTTAGTATTCCTCCATTATATCCCCCCCGCGTCAATGTTTCCCCTAAGCTATTTCTATTTTGCCGATGCCTTATCTGTCAGTTGCCCACTTTAGACTATACCTTCGTTGATTTTATGGAATTGTTATTTCCTTGATTACTTTATTGTCTCCTCCATAAAGTTGTGTCCCCCACCCTGGTTATTGAAGATCACAAATTTCTCACAATCCCCCCTATTCAACCCCTTTTCTATCCGCCCCCCCTCCGTATCCCTGCTTCCCAAAGCCAGTTCCCATATCCAGTGTCCCTGATCACTGTTCTTTTAAGAATAGCCACGGTTTTTCCTTCTTCCTCACCGTCCCCCCCCCTGCCCCATTTAATTCTAATTTTATTGTGTTTGCTCTTATTAACAACATTCCCCCGGTTTTTTATTATGTGACCTCCCCCCCCTTTTTCTCTTCTTGTTTCGTCCGCCACCTTTTAGTAAGAATTTCCCGCAACCCCCCATTCGATTCACCATGACGAAGTCTTTATCTTGAGGATTGGGGTTTATCCCCTATTCTTTCCACTCCGCTCCCCATCTTCTTCCCCACCCAATAATCCGACCGTTATATATTTATTTGCGCTCGAGTCATCTTTTAATTCTCATTCTTAGATACCCCAGATTGTCTCTAGGTTTTCTAGCCTCATTAAGATTATTGTTTTACACCTATCTCGGTCGATCCCCGTATCGTCAATTTACCCCCCTTCGTATCCCCCTAATTTCCTAACCGTTTCCCCCAGCCACTTCATTTGATCATTTTATTTCTCCACTTCTCCCCATGATACTTCCCTCCCCTCTGATACTTTTATCCTCTTTTGTTGATCTCTATACCTTAAATTGCGTCGTCTTTCATTCTTCCTTCCCCCATCTGAAATTAGGTTTTCTTCTCCCACATCATCCCCTGTTTACTTGACCTAATTTATCTTTCCCGTTCGTACTATTTCGTTTTTTACTCTCCTTCGTATTCCTGGTTCTCCTTGCAACTTTTTCCCATTCCCCTCTATTGCTACTCCTTCAGTCCCCCCCCTTCCCCCACATGGTGTCCCACTTCCCTGCCTCAATTTTCTGCTTTTTTATTGTTAGCCCAGACTTTGAATGCCCCCACCCTGTCAGTTATCTGATCATCTTCCGCGCCTTTCTATGTATCCCCCTTTTTTCTTATTTAGTCTAGTCCCACATCCCTTATTTAACCATAATCTCCCCTTTATGCTATCGCCCCAGTTGTTATTCCCAGAGTTCCTTCCTCAGTTATTATACCATTGCCATATAGGTTTCCCTTTTTCCTATCCCACATCTTGTTTTTGATTGTTGCGTCGGTGTTATGACCCCCATCCTCGTTTTTTTTTATTTTCAGCATTTTACCTCCCTTTTCAGCCCCTTACTCCCTTATTTTGCCTCTTCTTCTCGATGTTTATTCCTGGTCCTCCTTACCCCCCCCCTCCCTCTTTTTTGCTTTCAAACTTCGACTGTAGTTGTTTTATTTACTACCTCCGTCACGCCTCCCGGTTTTTCGTTTTTTCCACCTTCACCTGAACTCCCCGTTTATTTATCGGCTATTTGTCTTCAAATCTCCCCTACTATTGTAAATAGTCTTATTTGGACCCCCTAAGTGATTGCTCCTTTCTTGGATATTTTCCTCCCCTACTTTCTATTTTCCCCCCTGCTTTATCGTTTTGCGTCATTCTCTCATTGTTTCTCCTGGCGTTATTCTCTAATCGGCCCCCCACCCCGCTGATGGTTGCGGAAACGTGTTTGATTGCTAGATGTTGTGCTCATGTTAGTGCCTCCCTATTTTCCCATATCACATATGTCAATTCCTTCATTTTTATATCCCCCGCAGATCCCCGTATCCCTTCCTTCCCTTTCTCCACCCTTGTTGGGCTTCTAACAACTATTATGCCCCCCCTCATCTTCCCTCCAAACCTACCACCCACAACTCCATTTTTAATACCTTGTCCCTTTACTCAATTTTGGCTTCCTTTTATATCATATATTGTTTGAGCACTCCCCCTTGTTCCCCCCCCCTACTATTTAGATATTAGTATATTTTTCGGTCTGTCACTCTCCTTCCCACCATTCCAATTTTTTTTATCCCCCCCCCACTTTGTTTATACTGTCTCCGTGGCGTTTCCCTCCTAATATGTTGTCTGTTTGAGGAAGCTTTTTATATTTGGAACTGCCAATTTAGTCCAGTTATTCCTCTTTTTTCAGCTCCCTACTTACACCCCTTATATATTTTCAGTCTCCCCCCCCCTCCTTCTCCCCATTTTACTTTCGTTAACTAATTTTTCCACGTTATTTTCTCCCTCTCCTATCTCAGTTCTTCTATTATGTCACCCGAATTATGTCTCCTTTCAGACCCCCCCATGCCTTAATTCTCCCCCCTTGGAGTTTTACTTCCAGACCCCCACCCCCCCCCGCTCCTTTTTATCTTGCCCATTGCCCCTATTATCCCCCACGTTCTATATTTTCTACTTTTCAACTTCCCCACCCCCATTCCAATATGTTTATTTTATATTCTACCCCCCCTTCTTTCTTCCCACTCTCCCCATTCTGTCACTACACCCCCCCCACACCTTTCTTCCTATTTTTAGATAATTTCATCACCCCCCTTTTCATCCTTTCCGCGCATATACTAATTAAATTGCCGGCAACTCAACCATTCCCCCGCTTCTCTGATCAAAATCCTTCTTCAAATTAGTATTTTTATGTCGTTTTTGTTCATTATTGGTCTTTTTAGTTTAATAATAAGAAATAAATGATAT
Source organism: Tanacetum coccineum (assembly GCA_026074375.1). Taxonomy (NCBI): domain Eukaryota; kingdom Viridiplantae; phylum Streptophyta; class Magnoliopsida; order Asterales; family Asteraceae; genus Tanacetum; species Tanacetum coccineum. The sequence continues at coordinate 35,231 of BQNB010002551.1, forward strand.
GTGTTTAAGCACATATCAAAATGTTACAGGAGTTTATATCTTTAATTATTACCCCTGCAACATCCGATATTATACATACATCCCCCCACTTGAGATAAACAATGTCAATTGTGGTGATACAGGGGGGTCGTTATAGATTATATCTGATTGGTCTTCCATGAATGCATATAATTTTCATTCATATTCCCTCCGAACCATGGACTTAAGTAGCCAGAGATTTCAACACAAAGAAAATATAGACTACAGGGTAGGCTAAGGTAAAATGGTGTAACAATACATATAACATTGGGTGAAAACATAGATTGGCTCAATATGGGTGATCTAGGGGTATCTTGCACTAATAATGAGTGCAACAAAAAGGTTTATTAGGGGAGGTCGACAAGTCAGTGTAACAAGTCGATAAACACACACATATAGGCTATTTGGGTGATTTTCTAAGTGTTGCCTTCTTGAACTATCTATTCCTGCTAATCAATTAGGCCTCGAAATGATATACAGGCCAAGTTCTAAAGTCTACAATACTACCGGCACACTCAATATTTTGATGGATTTTTGAGTAATATGATGGAAACGGAATATTATGCATAAATCTAACCAAGTATAATAAAGGGTAATGTGCATTCGGCAAAAAATAATTCTAGTTTTTTAAGAAAAATTTGTCAAAATTTTTTAAATTGGCATAATTTTCAAAGAAAACTAGAAAATTCGAAGGCAAAACATACGTCAAGTGTTAATTCTACTCCCACCCCCCCACTTGATTTGTACAATGTCACTATTGTACCTTAAGGAAATGAAATAAAAAGGAAAGAGTAGAATTAAGACAAGAAACTCCCTGAGCATTCCCTTGAAATTTGAAATTTGGCGGAAATCTTTAGATTATTTCCGTCTTCTCGCAAGCTCTTTATCCCCTGTGATCATAAAACAAACCAAAGCATAAAATCATTCTACAAGAATTATGAAGTGTACATGAAATACAAACCTAACTCACTTTCGTAGGAATCACGGTTGCATTTAGCATATGCAACAAGCCTTTTAAACCACTTGGTGGCCTAAGTGGACGAGTTTTGTCTCGTGGGGGCTTCCAGAGAACATACCCACAAAGTCCATTTACATATACAAGGTTTAAACATGTTTAAAACTTCAATTTTTAAGGATTCAAAAGGAGGTTACGGCGTAACCATGAAATGGTTTACGTCATAACTGCAGTGGTTACGGCATAAACTAAGTTTGTTACGCCGTAATTGCTGCATATTCAGCAAAGTTACCACATGATTATGAGTCGAGCCAGTCTCGATAATTGCCTTCTAGCTTCTGGATTCTGCAAAACAAAGTAAGAAACATGCAAACCAACTAATGCAAAAAAAGAAATTTCATTAAATAAAGGACGAGTTGTCTCCCGATAAGCACTTTTGTTTATTAATGAGTCTTTAAGTTAGACTCGTGCTCATTCTACGTTTTAACAAAGTATATTGTTTCATTAATCTCATTTGTCTCGTGTCCATGATACTTCTTTAACCTGTGTCCATTTACCTTAAACCAAACTCTATTTTTACCTAACACTTCGACCGTTCCATACGGATAAACTTTGCTTACTGTATATGGTCCATACCATCTGGTTCTATGTTTCCCTGGAAAAAGTTTTAGTCTTGAATTGAAGACTAATACCTCTTCCCCTTCTTGAAACTCATTATCCATAATTTTAGAATCGTGTCAATGTTTAGTCCTTTCTTTATATGCTCGTGAATGCTCATACGCATCAGTCCAAAATTCATCAAGTTGATTTAATTGAAGGAATTTATGTTTTCCTACAGCATCTAAGTTAAGATTTATGTTTTTAGGGCCCAATATGCCTTGTGTTTAAGTTTGATTGGCAAGTGGCATGCCTTTCCATAAACAATCCTTAATGGTGTACTACTGATAGGTGTTTTATAAGCTGTCCTGAATGCCCATAGTACATCATCCAGTTTATCTGCCCATTCTTTTTTGTTTCTGTTAACTGTTCTTTCTAGGATTGGCTTAATGGCTCCGTTTGTCCACTAGTTTGAGGATGATATAGAGTAGCAAGTCTATGTGTTACTCCATATTTCTAAGTGTTTTCTCAAGGAGGGAATTTCAAAAATGTGTTCCACGATTGCTAATTAGAGCCTTCGGAACTCCAAATCTGGAAAATAATTTTTTCAGGAATTTCACTACGACACATGCATCATTAGTAGGTAGGGCTTCGGACTCGACCCATTTTGAAACATAATCGACATCTACAAGAATATATTTTTTTTAAGGAGGGAAAGGGTCCCATGAAGTCAATCCCCTAGATGTCAAGGACCTCACTGACAAGAATGTTGGTTAAGGGTTTTGGTTCCGTGAAGAAATATTTCTTGCCCGTTGACAAGCATCACACCCTTGAACATATTTGGCCGCATCTTTAAAAATGGTTGGCCAATAGAATCCAGACTCGAAGATCTTTCGTGCGGTAATATCTGCCCTGTAATGACCTTCTGTAGGTCCCTTGTGGCAATGTTCCAGGATTTCATGTAATTCTCTACCGAAAACACACCTTCTTATAATTCTATTGGGACATGATTTAAAGAGGTATGGATCATCCCATATGTATTTCTGTACATCATTCAAGAATTTTTTTCTTAAATAATAAGTCAGATGATGAGGAACGATCTTAGAGACGAGGAAATTCGCATAATCTGCGTACCACAGGTCGAGTTCAGTATTCTTTAGTTTAATAACCATGAGGTGTTCGTCAGGAAAATTATCTTGTATGGTATCTTCGTTTAATTCCTCTAAACCCGGATTTTCAAATGTAGAGAGATGGCCAGCAGCTAGGTTTTCAATCCCCTTTTTATCCTTAATTTCAAGAGTGAATTCCTAAAGAAGTAAGACCCACCTAATTAGTCTAGGTTTAGCATTCTATTTACTGAAGAGATATTTGAGGGCTGAATGATCAGTGTAAATCACTGTTTTAGACATTATTAAATAGGACCTAAATTTGTCAAATGCGTATACTACTGCAAGTAGTTCCCTTTCAGTAGTGGTATAATGTTCTTGAGTATTGTTCATAGTTTTACTTGCATAATAAATTAGGCGGGATTTTTTCTCAATCCCTTGTCCTAGAACAGCTCCAATGGCATAGTCGTTGGCGTCACACATTAACTCAAAATCTAAATCCTAATTGGGGGCAATGATCACCAGAGCGGTGATTAGATTATCCCGAAGTATGTCAAATGAGTTTATGCATTTGTTTGAGAAGTCAAATTTGGCATCTTTCATTAACAACTGTGTCATAGGTCGGGCTATTTTAGAAAAATTCTTAATGAATCTTCTATAGAATCCGGCATGCCCTAAAAAGCTTTGTATACCTTTGACGTTGGTTGGGTAAGGTAAACTAGCGATCACATCAACTTTAGCTTTATCAACTTCTATTCATGCTTTTGATATTTTATGCCCTAAAACAATTCCTTCTTTGACCATAAAATGGCATTTTTCCCAATTAAGAACTAGGTTCGTTTCTTCACATCTGGCTAACATTTTTGATAAATTGTTAAGACAAGTTTCAAAAGAATTTCTGAGCACGGAGAAGTCATCTATGAATACTTCCATAAAATCTTTACACATGTCATGGAAGATTGCTGTCATGCATCACTGAAATATAGCAGGAGCGTTACATAACCCGAAAGGCATTCTTCTGTAGGCAAAAGTGCCATAAGGATAAGTAAAGGTGGTCTTTTCCTGGTCTTCTGGTGCTAAAAGAATTTGGAAATATCCAGAGAATTCATCTAGAAGGCAATAGTATTCATTTCCTGATAGACGCTCTAACATTTGATCAATGAAAGGTAAGGGAAATTGTCTTTTCTTGTTGCATTGTTAAGTTTTCTGTAATCAATACATACCCTCTATCCTGTGACTGTTCGTGTTGGAATAAGTTTGTTGTCCTTGTTGGTAGTCACAATGGTTCCTCCCTTCTTAGGAACCACATGAATTGGGCTTACCCAATGACTATCTAAAATGGCATAGATTAATCTTGCGTCAAGAAGCTTTAAAATTTTGGTTTTTATGACGTCTTAGTCTTTAGGATTTAATCTACATTGAGGTTGTATGGTGGGTTTGGAATTTTCTTCCATCAAAATTTTATGAGTACAGAAAGATGGACTAATTCCTTTAATATTAGAGATTTTCCATGCTAGGGCTTTTTTATGTTTGGTAAGGACTTTTTATAGTAACTGCTTTTCCTGGTTAGATAATAACAAAGAGATGATGACAGGCAATTCGCGGTTGTCGCCCAAAAAAGCATATTCTAAGTGGGATGGGATTTCTTTAAGTTTTGGGGTAGGTTTTTCTTCATATATAGAATTTGCAGCGAAGGGAGAAGGGTTGTTACAATCTTCATGAACTGCAGGAAGATGGTCAAGAATGGGTTCAATTAAATAATCGTGGTTTTAAGGAAGAATTTCTTTAATATTGTCGACGACGGAAAGGTCAATTATGTTTGTAGAATGGCAGGTGTCCTCATCAGATGGGGGAAATCTCATAGATTTTTCTAAATCAAAGGTGATGATTTCATCCCCTACTTCGAAGGATATCTTTTTATTAAAAACATCAATCATGGCATGTGCTGTGGCCAAAAATGGTCTTCCTAGAATAATGGGAATTCTATGGTCCTCTTCTATATAAAGTATTACAAAGTCGACGAGGAAAAAAAAAATTGACGATCTTTACCACTACATTTTCCGCAATCCCTTTCGGAAACTGAGTGGTTTTATTTGCAAGTTCAATACACATCCGTGTGGGTTTAAGATCACCTAGGTTAAGTCGTAAAAACATCGAGTATGGCATCAGGTTTATGCTAGCTCCTAAATCAGCCAAGGCTTTTGTAATTTCACTTTGTCCTATTATGCAGGGTATAGTGAAACCTCATGGGTCCTTTTCTTTAGGAGGACTTTGTTCAGAACGACTGTGGAGCATTGTTCATTTAATATAATTTTAGATGTTTCGCTTCCCTTCCCCTTTTTGAAAGAAGATCCTTCATAAACTTGGCGTATTTTGGCATTTGCTTGAGGGCTTCTATAAAGGGGATGTTGATGTGAAGTTGCTGGAGGTTCCCTAGGAAATTTTGGAACATTTCTTTTTCCTTCTCCTTTTTTAGTCGTCTGGGAAAAGGGATAGGTGGATCTGTCTTTTTAGTGCTATTATGTGTTTGTTCAGGAGTTATTTTCTCTGTGGCAGGGATACGTTTAGCAGTAACGCTTTGTAGGCTGTTGCTATCTTCAAGGTGGTTTTTAGGTGGTTGGTAGTTTAGCCCACTGCGAGTGGTAATAGCGTGAGCTAATCCTCTCGGATTTGTTTCAGTAAAGCTTGGAAGAGTACCAACCCCTCTCCCGTGAATTGATTCAGCAATTCGGCCGAGGTTTTTTTCAATAGTTTTAATAGCAGAAGCCTGATTTTTAAACGTCCTGTCGTAATTCCTTTTAATTCTCTAAACAAAATTCTCGCTCTTTTTTGCATCCAATGAGCTTCTTTAATGAAGGAGCTTATAGTTTCTTCTAGAAGAGAATCCTTTTCGTCATTAGGAGTTTTGTACTGGTGTTGCACCATTCGTACTTTCTCGTTAAGAACACTAATGTTGTGTTTGAAATCGTTGATATGTATGAGAACCTTATCAAAATCATTTTTCTTGTATTCCTCTTATTTATACCAGGAGAGAGAGAGTGTTTTGACAATTCGTCGATGGCCTTAATATCAGCGGCTGGTGTCATCCTTAGGATAGGCCCCTTGAAATCTACCTTTTTTCTAGTTCCGGGATCTAGCCCTTGGTAGAAAATTTGTAGTTGTTCGTGCTCATTGATTTTATGCTCTGGACAGTTATATAAAGCAGATCGTTGAACCGTTCCCATGCAAGATGTAAGGGTTCGTTGCATTCTTGCCTAAAATTTATGATATCCTTGGTTTGTCTAATAATTTGGGAAAGCGGGCGGTATCTTCTTAGAAAAGCATTTTTAGGAGGTCCCATGTTGTAATGGATCTTGCCGACAATCGGTTTATCCATAGTCTGGCTTTTCCTTTCAACGTAAAAGGGAATGCCATGACCATCACCTGGTCTCTTGACACTCCAGGAGATTGGAAGAGGTTGACAATAGATGTGATATTTGAGATGTGTTCGAGGGGGTTTTCGTCATTATTTCCAAGGAACACATTGTCCTTTAATTCTTCAATGCATTGACCCCAGAATTCAAACTTAATATTTTCTTCAAATAAAGGTCTGACAACTCTAGGTCCGCTGTCGTCTCTTACCCTTGTTAGGTATTCATTGATAGTTGATTCTGGTTGTTCTGTATTACTCATGTTAAAACTAATGATTCTTAGCTCCCTGGCAGCGGTGCCAAAAACTTGATGCGTATTTTATTTTAAAATATATTTTTTTTACCAAGTTTTAAATTTATAAAACTCAATCTACCTAACAACGCACTAACGGGCAGAGAACCCGATCGTGGGTAGTATAGAATGGTAAATTCGAGGTCGTCCCAAGAGCTAAGTTGTAATTAGTTTTAATTTGAAATCTCGCATTTAGAAAATGGTTTATGAATTGATTCGAAATAAATAACAATAAAGTAAATTACTAAAAATTAAAAGAGTAAGAGATATCAAAAGAGAAAACGTGCTAACCTAGTTACTTCATTACTATTATTATGAAAACATTTTCCTTTGCAATGTTAAACTATGGTTTCATTAGCGGTTTCAAAGGTCGCTAGACTTGAATATGCATATGCAGTCTATCCTATACACCCTACGATTCCGAATCAGTCCAAAATCGTTTGGGAGGTAGGTTATCCAGGTTGCATTCATTAATCCCAACCATTCCCAAAACATATCTAATAACCTATAAAGATTATTAACCCTCTCTGAAAGAGTTCTTGTGCTTTTTAAGTATATAAAGTGATAAGTGCGGTGACCGGATAGTTCTTACACTAGGTAAGGAGTTAGTGATGCTCCCTAGTACCCGTTGAATCCCATATTAACTAGATAATCTAATAATGGGCAAGCCAGGTCCAAACCACCTGTACTACCAAAAACCAGGGTTACACGATAGTCAAGGAATATCTAACAAAACCATAATCTAACAGGAAACAATCATAACAAAAGTAACTACATAACTAGGCCAGCACTTTAAGTGCTTAGCCGCTCATGGTAATGGAAACACAGCAAGAAATAGAAGAAATCATAGATTGAAAACTCATAATTCTTATAGTATTCGTATTTGAACGATTAAATACAAAAAGTAAGTAAAGTGTGATCCCCTTTGGACTCCAGGTGGAATTCTTTAAAGGTTGGAAGCCTTTGTCGCCTCTCCAATTAGCTGTGGAGGAAGTGATGTCAGAATAGCTTGAATGAGGCCTCTATTTATAGGTATCAAACCTGTTATGGCGCAACTGATAAAGGTGTTATGCCATAACCATTTAAACAATTGTTACAGCGTAACCAGATATGGTGTTACGTCGTAACCTTCAAATAATTTCCATATGTACGTGATCTTCATTCCATATTTGTGGATCTTCATGGTTACGGCGTAACCATAAGTGGTGTTACGCCGTAACCCTATCTTAGGTAAGATTTCCTTCTAAATATTTGTTTACGGCGTAACTAGATATGGTGTTACGCCGTAATCTTGTCCTTGATCTTCGTATTTGCTTAATATATGTTTCGGTGTAACCATTTTTGGCGTTACGCCGTAACATTCTTCATAATTTACACTTTAAGTCATTTTCCCTTGTTTCTTGTCACTTTCTTGCATTTTACCTGAAAACTACAAAATGATAGAAAATATCTCATTTTTCGAGTGTTAGTGAAACATTTACAGGTAATATAGGGGGTATTTTGCCACCAAAAAGTATTAAATATTTGATGTTATCACTAACAGAACCATAATTAAACAGGAAATCATAGTCACAACAATAGTAACTACATGGTTAGGCCAGTACTAGGAGTGCTTAGCCGCTTATAGTAACAGCAATGTAAGAATTTATAAATAAAGACATGGATTAAATAATCATAATTCTTACAGAGGATGAAATAAATGATTAAATACAATAAGTATGCTAGTGGCTTCTCCCTTAGACCTTCAGATGAAATGCTTCGAACTTTAGGGGTTTTGTTCACCCCTTAGAACTGTGTATGAAGTGGTGGTGGTGAGTGATGCTGAATGAGCCTGAGGAGGGATTTATTTATAGGCTTTAAAAGGTTTACGGCGTAATCCTTATGGGATGTTACGCCGTAACCTTGCTATGTAAGCATCCAATCTTTAAGGCATAAAAGTACGTTACAGCATAACCTTGTGGCCCATGTTACGCCATAACGCTGAGTAAGATACATCATCTCTTGTAAATTTAAATGTTGCGGCGTAATCTTGGAGACACTTTACGTCGTAAAGGGTGTGATGACTCATTTCTTCGTTATAAGATGTTACGGCGTAATCCCACAGGGGTGTTACACCGTAAAGTGCCTTGGACTCTTCAATTTAGTGCATTTCTTCTCCAAATCCCTTATCTTTTGCTAAAATGCTCACTTGGTCCCTAAAAACTAATAATAATCAATTAAGTAACGTTTTCATACATTAATAGCATATTTGTAAGCATTTTTATAGGGAATTTGATATTAAAATGTATCAATTATTTGATGTTATCAGCTAGCGGTAGTAGAAGAAGACACACATAGATGACTCCAATCCATAAGTACATCACAAAAGAAATTCTTCCAAAAGAAAAGAGGAAGGCAAGAGCTATACACCGCAAGGAACGTAGATACGCCGTGACAAATGGAATCCTGTACAAAAGGTCTTTCCTCAGACCATGGCTGCGTTGTGTTGGGCCGTTGCAAGCAAACTATGTTTTGAGTAAAATCCATGAGGGGTCATGAAACATGCACGCCAGTCCAAGATCCATGGTAGAGAAAGCTTTAAGATCAGGGTATTACTGGCCAACTATGCACACAGACGCTAGGAAATTGATTAGGGAGTGCAATAGCTGCCAGGTTCACCGCCCCGTGCCAAGGAATTCGCAATAGAACTTGACTCCCGTCACATCCCCATGGCCATTTTACAAATAGGGGATTGACATAGCCGGACCTTTTTCCGAAGGCCCTGGTAAGGTCAAGTTCCTGATAGTGGCAATTGATTACTTCACCAAGTGGATAGAATCAAAAGCCGTGGCAACCATAATGGGGGCCCAGATTAAGAAGTTTTTATGGGACAATATAGTTTGCAGATTTGGTTTACCAGGGGAAATAATATCCGACAACAGAAAGCAGCTTAGGGATAATCCATTCAAAGATTGGTGCAAAAAGCTATGTACCCGCCAATGCTTCGCTTCCGTTAAGCATCCGCAAGCCAACGGCTTGGTAGAAAGGGAAAACAGGAGCTTAGGTGAAGGAATCAAGGCACGGTTGGATAAAAGAATAAAAAATTGGGTAGAGGAGATTTCACATGTCTTATAGGCACACCGTACTATGATCAAATCCAGCAACAGAGAAACACTATTCTTGCTGACGTATGGAACGAAATCGATGATCCCAGTTGAGATTGGCATGCCAACTTTGAGAACTGCGGAAGTTGACATGATACAAAATGATGAGGCTTTAGAAATTAACTTAGACCTTTTGGAAGAAAGAAGAGAGTAGGCAGCGATCCAGGAAGCAAAAAGTAAAGCTAAGACGGAAAATACTACAATGCTAGAGTTCGCAACACAAGTTTCAAGCCAGGAGACCTTGTCTACCAGAACAATGAAGTAAGCCATGCAGAGGATGGAGGAAAGCTCGGACCTTAGTGGGAAGGACCATATGAGGTCATAGAAGCATTAGGCAAAGGAGCATATAAGCTTAGAGACCGCAAAGGGAACATCCTGTCGCGAACATAGAACGTCTACACCCTTAAGAAATGCTATGTATATGAAATGTAAGCACCCCTCCTACGCAAGATAAGCAGCGGAGGGGACACTACCTAAACTTATTTTCTTATTTTAATGTCTTTAAGTTTTAATGAATGAAAAGTGAAGCCTAGCTACCTTCACAAGTTTACTTTAAATTTTTTACTTACTTTTTACTTTCCAAAGTTACTTGAATATTACATGAATGGGTAAGACATGCACACAAAAGGACATGATCCCATGTAAACATTATTTCGCATAATAAAGGGATGAGTAACCTAAGAATCAACTCAAGTACATAAGAGGTATTGCAAGCCCTGTACTGGGAAAATGACCCGCAAACATTTTAATAAGACTATCATCACAAACGTACAACAGTGATATTAAAGGATAGCAAAATAAAAACACTATCATAAAGAAAATATTGTTAAGTGTTACAAAACGATAATACAAGGATGTAAGTTAAAGTGTCAGCATACAAACAACCACCACAAAAAGGTCACATGCGACCGCGGTAAAAAGTCTAAGAAACTGGAGCGTATTCCTGTGCGACGTTCAGTTTCTATTGTTCAGAAACAATCCTAGGAGAAGGTAGGAGAATGGAAGAGGGTTCCAGAAGAATGATGCTAGCCTGACTAAAAGTGGTGGATAAGGCAGTAGTGACAGCCGGAACCCCAGAAGTACTCACTTCACCAGTCAAACTTCTAACGGACAAAGGCTCAACCAAAGGGACCATAGCGTCCGTAAGAGACAAACAGAAAGTTGTAGCATCTCCCCTAAGTCTTCGAACATGGTTGTGAGCCACTTCCAAAGAGTAAGATAGGGAGGTCTCCCCAATGACCACCTGGTCCTCTAGCCGGTGAATAGGAACCATCAATTGTTTAGGCGAGGGCTGTAGTTGACTGCCTTTCAGAGTCTCAGCAGCAGAACCTTCCAAATGAAGAAGTTCTATGATGTCGACTATGCTCGCATCTTTTTAAGACTCCATTTAAGCAAGAAGAGAAAAATCCACAAAGCGAAGGTCATTAATGGCAGCAAGATAATCGGCTTTTGCGGAAGGATTGTAAGCAAAAACATCAGCAAGAACCCTACCTGCCTGGCCATGATCAATGCCAGCCACAAGCCCGTCCTGCATACCCTTCTCAATCGCACGGCCTATGGCCCCACATAGAGCAGTCATATACTCAAAAGATTGCAGATACTTCATAATCACAAGTTTAACGTCGTAGCTAAGGAACCATCTCCGTCCAGCTAAGGTTGTCAAGTAGCGAGGATAAAAATCCTCATCCATATAGAGAGCTAGCGCCATCAAATCATAATCCATACCGGCAATACGATCGCTAAGATCTTTTACCTGTGTATCATGCATCTCCTTAACTCGTTCTTTAAACAATTTGTAACCAGATACCTCTTCACAAAGCCCGAAACATATAGCCTCCAACACAGACACCTATAAAGTCAAATATGATTATTCTGCAGCTTAAAAATATAACAAAGACAGAAGATATGAATAATAAGAGTACATACCTGATTAATGAGCTTATCCTTTCCACACTTAAAGGTGGAAGCCTTAATGCCCAAATCATCACAAGACAGCTATAATTGTGATAAATCCTGAGACAGCTTAGCAATCTTGGCGTCTTTGGGAATGGTTGCGGTTTCAAGAGCAACATTTCGTTCTTTCAAACTTTCTAGTTCACAAGCTTGAGCTGCTTCCGCAGCCTCAACATTAGCTATCTGACCACGGAGGCGAATGGTTTCCACGGCCTCAGCTTCTTTCAAAGATAAACGAGCTTTCAAATCAGCTATCTCTACGTCCTTCTCATTCAACAACTTCTCATGCATATCACACCTACCTTCCAATCTCTTTTTTCCCCTAAGTACATATTCCAAACGCATCCTTACTTCCGCGCTAAGGGATATTTGGCGAGTAGTCCCAACATTGAACTCACTGAATAATTAATCATATTCCATCATACGTAACTATGAGAAAAAGACAGGAGGGGCAAGTTGATCGACCACACTATGATATACATTAGGATCATCCAGAAGAGAATCATTTAGAACGTCCCACTTGGGAACATATGCCTGATGCAGCGCCTCGAAATCCATGTCCAGAGAAACATAAAAGCTCTAGGAAGAAATATCATTACCAGCTGGCTAAGAAGGTCCCACATCATTCGGATCTACGTTACCCCCAGAGGTAGAAACTACAAAAACATGAGCACGTATATGCTCATTGACCTCCTTGGGTTGCGGAATAGAAGTACCCGCTACTACCGTAGTAGCAATAGTTGCGGTAAGTACAAAAGGAACCAAAACAGTATACCTTGGAATAGTAGACTTGACAACCAAAGAAACCTCGTCATCTATAGCATTTGCATTAGAATCATTGGGAGTGTATGAGGAAATTACGAACCTCTCAGCTGGGCGTTTGGTCCGAACATTGGCCGTCGAAACAGAATCCGCATACTCACCACCCTCATGCTCCAGTGTGGGGGTAACAAAAGAGGTGACAAAGGGTACGATGGATGCGGTTGTGGCACCAATTTCTGCAGCCAATGTACTCTTGTCAAGCAGATCTTGTAGAGCAGCAAAGATATTTTCTGGCAGTAGTAGCATCGGCATCCCCAGAGGTACCGTGATCCCCCTTAACTTCTTGGGCGAAAGCCCTGAACGGTACCATCAGTAGTTTTTCTCTTCCTAAACTTCTTGGGCTTATCAGCAACAAGAGCTTGAGCTTCGTCATCTGCCAAAATCTCAATTCCCCCAAGACGGACGACATAACCACTCTGCTCAGTATTTTTTTTGGCCACAGTATCATCACCCCCCCTCATTAACATCATCATTACCAACACCCATAGCAGCAGCATTCCCTTGGTTATATATACCAGCCAGCAGAACAACGCGATCTTTGGTCAACTCTAGCAGTGGAACCTCTCCTTCCCTAATCTCCATCTCTCCTACCTTCACTTTGGTGGGATCCTTATGGTGAATAAACGCAAACAAATCCATATCTGCACATGATAAAAATAAGTCAGAAACCTGAAAACAAGAGAGCAAATCAAAGAATGTAAGAAAAGGACACCCACCCTCATCCTCATCATCCCAAAAGGTTGGATAACAGTTCTCGTCCAAAGTATAGTAACGGCTTATGCCAACAAGGCACAAGAAATCCTTTAGAAACTTCTTAAACAGAGTAGGGTTGTCCACAAGAAAGTCACACACCTCTGCACTAAACTCATCAGGTGTAGGAGGCGGATCTTTCCTCAACGTTATACCACTATTCCATGGAACAACAAGAGGAAAAACGAAGGCATCAACCCAGAAAAAAGATCGTTATAGTTCTTTAACGTATCCAAGGGTTTGGTATGGAAAACTGCGGCATTCTCAGAACACTTACTGAAAGACATCCAACCCTTACTCTGTGAGTTCGCATAAAACCTATGGAAATTACCCACGGTAGGAACAAAACAATGAACGTGATATAAGATCTCGAAGTGAGAAATCTTAGCAGCCGCAATAACAAACAACTGGGACAAATGGATTTGAAAATATCGAGTATATCTACGAGAAATTATGAAAGATGGATCCGATAATTGGCATAATCAAAAAATCTGGTATAGACACCAATTTTACCAGTGGTACTCCTACGGATCCTAGCATTTGGACCAGGAAGTTCAGGGTAAAGCTCATCAGCAATATAATATTTCTCACATAAACCATCTAAAGCAGATTGGGTTAAGATGGATTTTAAACTATCAATAGTACCCATCATTGAGGAGAAGAAGATAAAACCTAACCTGGAAAGCCTAAGAGAATCTTCAAACAGATACAAGCGTGGAAAAGTGAATGACGAGAATGAAAAGATCTCAAAAATGGCGATAACAATGAAAGAAGAAGAAAAAGGAAACAGTAAAAATTTAAGGGGTATTTATACAATTGCCATAGTAAATGCACAACGTTGCCAGATCGATACACATGTAAACCACTAAGTATAACTAGTGGTCAGGATTGAAAGAAGACAGATGTGATGGCAGTTAGATCATGGTCAATAAATCAAATCACTTAGGAAAATGAAAGGTCGAGGTGAGTACACGTTACCCAAAACCTACTTAACCAGTTAAGGAAACGTCATGCAGAAATAAAGGAGTCAAGGAAGATAGAGAGCGTACGAAGAAAAAGTCTAGCAATATTTACTACGCAATACAAAGCCGCACGCAGTAAAACTACTAGACTGGGGGGACTTGATGACGTATAATGGGGATACGAGGCCTTTGGGCCTGGGTTGTACCATCACACTTGGGCCTCGACCCATTCAAATAAACAATAAGTATAACGGGCTGAGATTAAGCCCAGAACTACACTGGCACGACCCGGGTATAGCAAGACGGACGCGATCGGCTATGGGCCGCTTCCGTAGACCATCCGCGGAACAGCCAGCGTCTGCGGAAAGGTATCCACGTTCGCAGTCACGATTACCACGGATCCTTACCTGACAAGGGTCCCACTCTGGCCACTACGACTACAAGCGAAATACTGGGAAACCCTACTACTAGACTCCCCTATAAATAGGAGTCATCTGACATACCACAAGGTACATAATTTCTAACACCTTTTAAATACACACTTGAGCAATCATATCCTTTATTTTTGTGTTTCTTAGAGTGTGCTTATAAATACAATAACGAACTTGTCTTTGGTTGAAGTTAGAAGACTTTTTTTGGAGGCGAGTAGGAATTATAATTTAAGAGTGAGTCCTCGCTGCCCTTGAGTTGAAGTTTATTATATTTTTATAGTGATTGTAATTATTTGAATATCATAGTTGTGTAATCGAGTTGACTGCTTATTGGATATATGTAAATAGGTTAGACTCTCCACTTTTTACTAAGAAGAAAGGAGTCATTGGCAATAGTGAAGATTAATATAACTCATGAAAAAAGAAGATGCCTCAGATATACAAAGGAGAACAGTGTTGCACTTAATAAACATACGAAGAGACCTTAAATAAAGAATATGCAAGTAAGAAGATACATGGCTTGCTTGGCTAATGAATTTATTAGATCCAACTGATCCTAAAAGTGTGAACACTTTATGTCACAAAATAGTTAAAATCCTTGGTCGAAGATGAAAAGTGAAAACTGCTGAATTCTTAATTTTTTGCTATGAAAAAGTTCTGCAATTTTCCACACTTAAAGTAATTAATTATATGAGATCTCATTGACATAAAACTAACCTGGAATATCTTTATAAATACAGATGGATGAATCCGCGGGAACCAAAGTAGAATACGATCATAGAAACAATCGGTTAGTGGCTTTCACTTAATAGTATGGATTTTTGTTTAAGTTTATGCTAAAAAGGGAACAATATTATTTGTTAGGTTGGATATTATTAATGAAGATATGCATGCAAAGCCATCAATCTTTTTTATTAATCAAACTGGCCAATCATTTGTGTATGCTTAGTGGTAGTTTGATAATACTGTTTGTGTAGTTATTAGCAAAATATTTTAAAAGAGCATTAGTTGTATGTTTAAAACGTTGGATCAACGGATCATAACATTAAACCACCTTTGTTTGTCCATTATTTACTTGCTATAGTCAATAGTATTGATTGGCTTAGTGATATGTTTTGAATTTTAGTTTACTAATTAATTAGTTATTTTTCTCGTGAAAGAACAAAAGAGATAGCCATTATTTTGATTTTAAAAAATAAACATGGAACGTTGCCAGTTTCAAGAGATTCAATAAATCATCAAATTAATTTGTTTTTAGTTTTTTTTTGTTGCTTATTTGGCTTAAAATTTCATTTCTTGATCTGTTAGTGTTTGAATAAATAGCAGGAGGGTGTATTGAAATTCCTTACTCTAAAAAATTTGTTCACCTTTGAAAAAAACCGTTTGTTGCGTAATCAAGATTACAGTAATCGCACTGTCCTAATAGACTAATATTGATTCATGTCTAAACCTAAGGATGCCAAACAGCATGTATGATACCAGATTCTGCCTGGAAGTTTCCCATTTTGACCCGTAAAGAGCTAAAGACCGATATCATCATTTTGCCACCTTTAAGATTCTTACTTTCTCAGCTCCACTATGAAGAATACTGACCGCTTTCTTTTCACAACATAACTAATATGGTTCTTTGAATGCACTTAACATAAAAGGAGTAAAATTGATTTAAAATTAACAGGTACATAATTTCGAGAAGCTTAAACTAATGTAAATAATTGTACTTGAGCATATAAGTTGATTTAGGAGGTTTCATGCATTGTGAATACAACTTTAAACCTGTTTGATCCGTTCCATATTCTTTAATTTTAGCTATATTTTTTATCTATACCTTTAACACATTAGCAAGTATATCCTAGATTGACCTGATTACCGCTATTTATCCCATTGTCATGGAGCTACTTTAATGTTTTTGGGGCATGTAAAAATTATAAGAACATGTTAAATCCATATACCTATTTGTAGCAGAAACTGCGGTTGTAATCGACATAGCATATGGTTGATTGTTAAAATTATCTTTAAAAACTTAAGTGCTTATCTATGATGATCTATCTATCTATCTATTCATTTTGATCAGGTATTAGGCCCACCATCTTTAGTTAACTCTATTCGCTCTAATGGCATAGCCGAGTTGAAATTGCCTGAACAAGTATGAATATGAAGTAATACTATCAGGAGATTGGTACAGTATCCGAAATATAGCTTCATATTGCTTAGAAAGTTCTTACATTGCTATTTATGCATCAAGTTTGCTTTTATGTAATACGAAGTTTTAGCATTGGACTAGCCACAGATTATTTTGACAATCTAGAGATTCACAAGTTATTAGAAAGTTCTTTATTTTGTTAGTATATGTGTATTAATTGATTATGCAAGTTTATTCTATTTACCAATCTTAAGAAAAAAACTATTTTACCTCTCATGTTAATAAACTTAAAAAAGTGAGGGTTAAAATTTATCGAAACACGAATTGATTTTTATTTTTTTGATTGCAGCTTGCCTGCTGACTGTTAGGATAAGGGATAGATAATCAAAGGACAAGTACCAGCAACAAGCATCGGATAGCAGGAACAACAAAAGATGAGAACAACATCAGAAGTCAATCAAAGAACAAGAACAAGATAAGATGTGGGAGCAAAACAAGCTGTATTTCTATTAGTTTCTAAGTCTAATACAAAGTTCTATATGTGCCTTCTATTATATATAAGAACAAAACCGACATACAACACTTAAGTCTAAAGTATCTTAATACTTAAGATACGGCCAAAATGACTAAAATGCCCTTACTACTAAAATTACCAAACTACCCTTAGGACTAAAGTCAAACATCTAACAATCTCCACCTTGACTTTAGCTTTTTCAAATCGATATCGACTCCTATCACTACTTGCGGTTAATAAACCCATGGATTAGGACTCATAACCACCACTTCCTGACGCTTGTTGACGAAGCTCTCTTGAATGCAAACTAGATCTAACATCTTCCAAAGTGATAGTGTCTTTACCGACAACAAACGAACTAACAAAACTTATAAACGAAGGAGGCAACGACACAAGAAGAACAAGAGCTGCATCTTCATCTTCAATCTTCACTTCAACATTCTTCAAATCCATCAAGAGTGAGTTCAAAGCATCAAGATACTCTTTCAATGATGAACCTTCTTTCATTCGAAGCGAAAACAAACGTTGTTTCAATAACAACTTATTAGTCAACGACTTTATCATATAAAGCTTTTCTAACTTCTTCCGTACACCGGCAGCCGTTTTCTCATCCCCAACCTCTTATAGAACCTCATCCGATAAAGATAACAAAATAGTAAAATGCGCCTTTTCATCTTGCGAGTTATATTTTGCATCGGTCATATCAGTCAGTTTAGGACCGGCTAGAGGTGCCCAAATGCCTTGTTGTTTCAATAAGGCTCGAATTTTAATTTGCCATAAACTAAAGTTACTTTTCCCATTAAACTTCTCAATACTAACAAGTGATGACGATGATGTTTGAGAAGACATTTTTATTCAAACAGGGTTTTACTACCTAATAACAAACAATCGCCCTATTCCCTGCTACAAAACAAATTCCAAAGTGTAAAACCTAACAAACGATCAAACAACAAAACCCAGATTACTCCCACAACAAATTTTGATTATCCTAATCCCAATTAACAAAGACCTTCTATGTATCAAATAAGCAAGCTGAATCAATTGAACAATAACAAAAAAAACAACAAACCTGATTTCGATTCCAAATTGATCAACAGCAACCACTAAAACACAATCAAATTCAAACGATATCAAGATATTGAATCTTGAAATCAACCAGAAACTAATGTCGATCACAAACCCAAAAACAAATTTTAGCTTGCTTCAAACTATCGAACCCGCTCTGATACCAATTTGCTCTAATACCAGCATCAAGTATCAGATAGCATGAACAACAAAAGATCAAAACAACATCAGAAGTAAATAAAAGAATAAGAACAAGATTAGATGTAAGAGCAAAACAAGTTGTATTTCTATTAGTTTTTAAGTCTGATACAAAGTTCTATATGTGCCTTCTATTATATATAAGAACAAAACCGACATACAACACTTAAGTCTAAAGTATCTTAATACTTAAGATACTGCCAAAATGACTAAAATGCCCTTACTACTAAAATTACCAAACTACCCTTAGGACTAAAGTCAAACATACGTTTTTGATGAGTCTTCATTATGAAACTTGCTAATGCGGGTTGTTGCTGACAAAATGAATTGTAATTAATGAGGGTTTAATATTGTTTTATGAGGTGTAATAAACTACAATTCATGAATTTGTTTATAAAATACAAGAGGAGGTGTTGGGTTGTTTTGTTACTTTTGTATTTATGCAACAGGTAGGGTGAATTCGGTAAGTATATGCTTGAAAATGTCCCATTGTATCTCATTTTATTGTTGTAGAATATTAGAATCTACATGTATATGACTTTTATTTGATCGCTATCATGTCTTTTATTTTCATTGATCGTTAGAGTTATGTGGTTGATCAGACAAGTAGTTTCGTAGCTGCGAAATTCTTAACAAAAGTTGCATGTTTACAAAATTTAGAAAAAACCCCGTGCGTGCACGGGTATTATAACTAGTATATATTGCAATATTTGAAAACCTTTGACATGTTTGGTACACAAAATTTTGGATACAACTTCTTTCAAATCAGTTCACTAAAAATGACGTTAGCCGCTATAAGGCGACCTACACTACAAAATACATACCTTACAAAAATACTTTTTAATTAAATTACATCAAACACACAAACATACCGACAACACCGGTCGTTTATACGACCCACGTCTCTATTTTTCATCATCCGATCGATGCGTCCATAACTCCTACAATGGAGGCGACAACTCGCGACTGAAAAAATATGAATCGACCTAAAGGGTCGACCGGAAGCAGCCTTATATTACCAATTGAGAAAGACAAGAAAATAAAGGGCATTTGTCGAGTGGTACATTTGTCCTACTGAATTTGGAATTCATTACTTAGAGAGCTAGGTAGAGTGGGCACCAATAACACGTATTGGTGTGTCATCTCAGCGCAACTTTAAGGACCTTGCAATAGCACTTCAATAACTAAAATACTCTCCTCAACGGCTCAACAAAAAAAACAAGAACACTTTGATATTTGTGGTCCTACAAAAAGCCATCAAAAACACTCCACTCACTAAAAAAAGAATACCCAACGGCGCCAGCTAGTGGACTGATGGAAGGACGAACGGTGCGCCAACGACGTCGATACTAGTGTAGAACGGCGTCGTTGTTGGTTTATTTTTTACGGATTACAGACCAACCATTGGGCACCGCACACTCTTATGAAATGGGTTAAAAACCCACACCTTTTTGCACAAGATAGGTCCACTACATTTTAAAACTCAAGATTTTTTACTACAAAACACACTATTTTTATGTGCTTTTAATACATGAAAACCAAAAAACAACCTTTTTTCTTCATGAACCAAACTGCCCCTCTGAAATCTAATTTGGAAATATATTTTTTAGTCTTGTAGTATGAAGATTGCAGAAGTTTGATCTTTTTGTTGAAAAGTTGAACATTTACTTGCTTAAATCACATTTATTTGTCTTTTTTAATTGGTTTAAATCGTACATTTTAAAAATCTTCCCAAGATTACCATTGGTGGCCATTTGAGCTAGCCTAGATGGTTTTTATGATTTGATATGGTTAAAAAGCTATGAATGTCTCGTTTCCATTAGAAAGGTTGGTGAAAGTTTTAAAATAATCTTGAAAAAGTTATGTCCATTTTATTACAGATTTAGATATTTGAATATACAAATCAGTGCTTATCACATGTGATCTCTCATGCAAGTTTGAACAACGAAGAAAAAAGACGAAAAAATGTTTAAAACAAAAAGAAAATAAGTTTATTGAAAGTATGTCAAAATGCTCGTATATAGAAAGATAATTAAATGCTTGTCGTGATGTTGTATTTTTTTCACTTAATGATTAACGGTGTAAGATATTAATTTTTGAAAAGAACAGGATGAAAGTGGTTTGTGATATAGTTAAAAAAATGGATGCCAATGACAATATAAAAATATGACTGGTATCTAAATAAAATAAAATTATTTATATCATAATTGAAGTTCTCTGTATGGTAAAAATAGTAGCTTACGGATAAAGTTGCTTGTATCTTATATGGTAATAAAATTAGCTTACGTGTTAAGCTAAATCCAAACACTATAAAAACTTGTGAAACAACAGCCTAATAGCAACACATAGAACATATGTATGAAAGAAATTAAGTAGGGAGAACCGAGACATTATTTCATTAAGTGTGATAAACTACAAAGTGAGCCTCAATTTATAGGGCTCTCATATGCCAAGTATTTAGTACAATCATTTTTAGAGGAATACAAAAGATGATATGTTATAGGAGTTAAGGTATTTGGGTAGCCACATCTATTAATGTTTCATAACACTCCCTCTTGGCTATCCATCATTGGTTCTCATACGCTTAGATGTGTTGCCTCGTTAAAAACCTTGCTTGGAAAACCCTGTGGGGAAAAACCATAGCTAAGGAAAAAAGAGTGCAACGCGTATATTCTCCTTCTGACGTATATTCTCCCTCTGATGATTAGATCACTTAAGTTCATTGAGTCTTCGCATTCCAATGTCGTGAACCGACTTCATAAATGTTGTAGTAACTAGTGTCTTGGTAAATAAGTCTCCCTGGTTATCACTTGAACAAACATTTTGAACAATAATGTCGCTACTCTTCTGCAAGTCATGAGTGAAAAAGAATTTTGGTAGAATATGCTTGGTTTTCGTCAGCTTTGATGTATCCGTCCTTAAGTTGAGCAATGCATGCTGCATTATCTTCATGGACAATTGTTGGAGCCTCCTTGCTTAAAGAAATCCCACATGATTCACGAATATGTTGTATCACGCTTCTCAACCATACGCATTTCCGACTTGCTTCATGGATGGTTAAGATCTTTGCGTGATTCGTTGAAGTGGCACTCATTGTTTGCTTTACGGAACGCCATGAAATAGTAGCATTGGAACTTGCCAAAACATATCCAGTTTGGGACCGACTAGTATGGGGATTAGACATATATCATGCATCTGCAAAACCAACATAGATTTCTTTCGGATGGGTTAGTATAATATAAACCCATAGCGAAATATTTGTTTCACCCCACTCCAATGTTTTCTTGTTGGAGACGAGATATACATTGCCAATAAGTTCAATGGAAATGATATATCGAGTCTTGTATGACACGAAAGAAATAAAAATTCCCCCGTGGCACTTAAATAAGGTACTTTTCGACCAATAATTTCCTCGTTGTCATTTGTAGGTTGAAAATAGTCATTTTCAACATTTACGGTCCTTACAACCAGGGGGTGCTCAATAGATGGGATTTATCTATATAAACTCTTTTTAACAATTTATATGTGTATGCATTTTGGTGAACGAGGATTCCTCTTTAGATGTTTAAATTGTAATCCAGAACAAAAATTGTTTTTCCAAGGTCTTTCATTTCAAATTCTTTCTTTAAGCATTTAATTGCAACTGTAACCTCCCATGGAGTTATGATAATATTCAAATCATCAACATACATAAAAATTATAAAATATGAATGTTCATATCCTTTCATAAAAATGCATGAGCAAATAGAATTATTTTTCATATCCTTCCTTTAATAAATATTAACCAAGGAGATTGTTACACATATGCCCAAAACATGATTAATTCAATACAATCAAGTAGTGTTCTCGAGAACTTTTTTTATAAGCTTTAAGCATTAAAATTCATCAGCATGCTTCATGCATTTTATATCTTGTAATAAAATCTCTACATCACATGAGCTCTATTCATTTATCTTTTAGACGCAAATCAATTATTTGTCACATTGCCAGACTTAAATAATATTAAAATACATTATTGGATCCACCACATGTGAACATGTATCTACATGATAATTTCTAAGTCTTTGAGGAAATATACGTGTGCCATCACTTGTATCTTATGCATAATTTAATTTTGATTTCTCATAAGGACCAATGCATATCCAATAAGATTTATACATTTATGTATGAGGACTTCTAAGTCTCAAACACATGTTTCATCACAAGAGACTTCAATCATTCATTAGTTACTTGCGTCATTGAATTTTGGCCATCTATCAATCCAAGGTCGTCACATTCCTTTTAGCGATATATTATTTATTTACATGATCATTTTCGTGTGCATTATCATATATAGCTATCGACGTCGATTCATTTCTTTTCGATTCCACATTTCACTAGATATTGCATTATATCATTTATTGAGATCTCATAGTTTTTTCACATACCTGGTTTTCAATTACCTTCATGTCTAGTGTATCTTTAGGAGACTGTTATGGGGTCTCGGTCCGACCATCTTAACTTTCTTGCTCCATTTTATATCTTCATTCGAGGTCTTTTATTTGGAATCGATTAGTCTATCACATTGTAGACGTGCCATAGACTTACTACCAATCATTGGTCTTATTGTTGGGACATACGTTGTAATTGGAGCTCTAGCAGCGTATATGATCTAGTCACTTTATTTAAGTCACTAAACATGTCTGGCAATTTCTAGATTTGGAATGTATATTGTCCCATGAATTTCAAGTTCATATTCATTGGTGTGAGGATCACCATTTGTATTATCATAATTCATTCCAAATTTCATGCTGCTCATTCTCCCCCTGAATGAATTATCAATTTTAACATCCCATTTTGTGTATTATGATGGATTTAGTATATATTGCACAATTACAATATCTCACATAGGAACTATATGGTTTGTGACCAAAAACCATTCTAATGGGGAGTATTCATTATAGCTTTTTGGCAAGATGCAAACCCATATGTTATGACATGCCCCATAAACTAAAAATTTTGTTCTCACAATTATTGGCTTTGCAATCAACTGAAGACGTTTATAAACATTTCAACAAAAGCAATTCCCGTATGAACATGAGCTATATAAAGTTCAACACTTATTCCATAATCGCCCAATGCTTAGAAGTATTCACCACCATTACAAAAATATAATTTGGAAATCGTTCTCGCTATTTATAAGCCGAGTTATTAATCACACTAACTTTAAGTTGTGTATTTGATGATCATTTTGACGATGCATCGATTTTAAAACTCAAAATGATCCACGTTACGGATGTATAGGCCTAAATACATCTCCTTTATATTATTTCTAAACTTTATAGGACAAAGTCCTCACTGTAACTTGATGGTGATAGATGAACAAATAACTTCCATCGAGAATAATCAAATTTATCTTTGAAGAAACATATTGTTATTCTATATATTTCGCATCATCATTGACTCGGGATGGTCTAACCGGTCATGCCACATAATAGAATAATCTTGCTACATAAACTTATTGTTTATGACCACTTTTGTGCTTCAACCGTACTTTACTTTACGCGAAATCTTGGCACATAAACAACTAGTTTATGACCACATGTGCTTCAATTGCACTTGAATTTATGTTAAGTTTAAATAATATGTTGAAACTAATACATCATCACATTTATAACTTTGTTTCTCGAATCAAATTTACATAAGCACTTTTATAGCTTCCATGCATAGTTCAATATAAAACACTTTTACATTTTATATAAAACACTTTTATTGTTCCAACATATTTCAATATAACATGCACATAAGCATATAGCATTATTAAAGCATTAAACATGTTCTATGCTAGTGAAGTTGCACTATTTGCAAAACACATATACACCTTTGAACAATTAATCAAGCGTCTCACATCCAAGCAAATAAAGTCACATGGTAAATGAGACACATATATGACAAACTCAATGACACAAATTGAGTCAATGGAAACATCTTATACTTATATTCAATATATTTATTATTCTTTGGCAAACTTTACAATATTTGCTTCTTACATGTTATCATTTAATCCGGGTTCGACAATTACACGATAAATGCTTCTCATGTTTGATATTCATAAACTAAACATATATCAATAGTGTTTTAACGATATTACAATAGAAACTCGTTATTTTACATAATTAGAAGCAATCAAACATCATCCTTTTTCAATATTACTCGTACATGATTTTCGCTTCACATAATATAAACCGATAAGTATTTCTGTTTTAGGCAAGGTAATTGATTAAAAATAACTTAAACCTATAATGTGAATTAATTTACCTTAGTTTATTCCACACATACAATTAGTACACGTTAAATTGTCAACCATGTATGGTTATAATCTATCATGGTGACGAAAATATATTTCACTTGCATAATATGAATCCTTCTTTAATCCATTCAAGGCCTCTTTCATTTAAGTAATTATCTTGATAATAAAAGCACTCATTTTCATCAGTTACAAAGTATATAATGCCATTTTAGAACAAAATTCATTGTTTCGGTATAACAAACTAATATATTGGATTGAAACAGATTTACGGCAAAACTAATTATATAATTATAATAACTATACAAATATGACTAGGAGTCATGATAAAGTTAATTATGCAAACATAATTATAAAAATAGTTGGTGACTAAAAGGTCAAATATGGTGACTTTAATAACAATAAGAGCTCTAGGTATGGTAACGTCACCACCGGCGTTATGCCTAGGTGGCAGTGGCGTTGGTGGCGTTACCACACCCCACGTCTGCGTTGGCCAACGGCATTGGGCACGGCGTTAAGCCACCAACGCGCGTTGGTGGTGATTTTCTTTTTTTTTTCTTTTTTTTAAAACAATTGAGTGTGTGCATAGTGTGTGTTTTTGTGTATGTGTTCAGGTGTGTGATTTAAGTGTGTGTTTTGGTGTGTGTGTTTTTTGGTACAGAGAAGAAGAAGAAAAGGGGGAAGTTAAGGGTCGGGTAGGGCCAATTTCTTTTTCATTATTTTTTTTTTCGTTTTTAATTTTTTTTATTTATAATTTATATTTTTATTAAATAATTAAATATTTTGTTATAATTTAGTTTGGTTAAATAAATAGAAAAGAAAAAAAAGTGGGTCCCAAAAAATGGTGTTAATTGTGTTATGATTACCTGAGTTTTTTGGGTGTT
This sequence comes from Tanacetum coccineum, assembly GCA_026074375.1. Classification (NCBI taxonomy): domain Eukaryota; kingdom Viridiplantae; phylum Streptophyta; class Magnoliopsida; order Asterales; family Asteraceae; genus Tanacetum; species Tanacetum coccineum. The sequence goes on from BQNB010002551.1 coordinate 60,757, forward strand.
GTGTTATGGTGTTAAAGCTGATGTGACGCTGATGTGACGGTGTTAATGGTGTTACCATACCTTGTGCTCTAAGTAATAATGTTATATAGAAAGAATATAGAATACACTACATTCACTTTTAAGTGGTTTGTCAGACGTTGGGCTTTTGGACCCTTGTGCCGAGGCCACGCCTAGCTAATGTGTTGGGATTTAACAAATTAGGTAACCAATTAGCTACGAGTACACAGTGGAATAGATCTAGTTTTAGCATATAGATTAACACATATAAATTAAACAAGTAATTTACTAACCTTTTGTTTATTGAGTTAAATCAATAAACGAACGCCTGATCTTGATCTTGAAAACATAGTGGTTAAATTACCACCTCTACGCTTGCTCACACAAACACGTCAACCAAGTATGAGTCAATTGTTAGTTAACCTTCATGAACCAAACACCACGTGTTGAATCAACAACCAAACGCACCCTTGTGAGCTTGAACCGAAACCAAACACCCCTTGAAGCTTGTACCGAAATCGCCAAAACCCTAATTAGGGTTTTCCTAATTCGGTTGCACCGAAAAACAAAACAAACCAAAACCCTAAGTTTGGGTTTTTGTATTCGTCGAACAAGGAGAGAAAAACCAAATCCCTAGGTGAGGGATTTAATGTGTCGATCACAAGGAGGACAAAGAAAACCGAAAACCCTTGATAAGGGTTTACCGAATTCGGTTTTAGGTATAAACAAAAGAACCGAAAATCCCCTAATAAGAGTATTAGGGTTTCGGTTAGGGTTTAGGGAAAAAGAGAAAGCACTAAAAATCTCTAGGTGACTTTTAGGTATTTGTGTGTTATGAATGAATGAAGAATGAGGTGTAGGGGTTGTGTTTATATAGGCACAAGCTCAAACCTTATTCTTGTACAACAAGGAAACTTAGTTTCTTTTTCCCCCTCTAAACCCATAACCGAACAAACACCACCTTCTAGATCCCTTAGGGGATTCGGCCAACAATGGGCCCCCTTGGGTTCGGGTTTTGTTCGTTTTAGTCCCTCGGTTTATTATTTAATATATTGTTAAGCTTAGTTAAACAATTAACGTAATTAACAACTATTTAAATAATTATATCGTGAAGTAAAACATACTCTAAGTGTTTAACGCGTGTGTCCCCAATAGGCTCACGTATTTCTAACGTATAACTTGCGAAACCGACTAACATATTCCAACAGCTCCCACTTGGGAGTCGGAGTAGCAGGCTGCAGATATACTGATAATTAGCAACGTCTAGCAAACACACGCAATTACCTTTAAATTAGAAATACTTGAGATAAAGTTTCAGGAATAATCTCAGGTTATAATGGTTAGTTTATTTCTTGCTTTTATCATCTCTTTGTTCTAGATACCGTTAAACCGTTGATATGGATCCTAACTCATTCCATATAGTTTAACCATTTAGTTTCTCGTTATAGAAGTTAATTCAGATCTACCAAACGTAATCAAGAATCATCTTGAATTACACTTTGGGTGCGGCCACACAATCAACTGATTAATTCTGGAGAGGCGCCATGGTATCATTCTGCACATATTAAGTGGAGGAACAAATTCTTTATTGACTACAAGTGTTGTGGATGCTGCTTCACATCACTTCTAAAAATAGCCTTTATAACTACCATTTTCAGGTTAGCGTTTGACTTATAATCAAAAAGTGATATCCACACATGCAGAACTTGTTTGTATCTCAAGTCTAAGGATGACTTATTTAACCATATTTGACATTTTACTCATGACAAGGATCCAAAAGTAAATGTACAAAAGTTGGGGTATCCAATATGCATCCCTTGTGAATACACATGAGTTTGGCGGGAACAATCCATATATTCAAAGAATATAACCAACACTCACATTTGCCTTATGTAACAATATTCCCATATTGTTAACCGACAATGGACATATTTAGAATGATAAAATCATTCAAGGATTAAACATGCAAATATAGGATAACAATTATTATATGTATGAATAACAAATACCATGTATCTTTATTCATCAGAAAGTAAAAATTATCTTACAATCCTAATTATCCAAATACTAAAACAAATATGCATGAAACTAATTAGCAAGTTGAAGTCCAATGTTTCCAACATTCTCAACTCTTTCTTTACAAGACAGCTAAATAGTTATCTGAGTAAACTTTCCGAATACTTGTTTCAAATTCACAAATTTGTGAAGGATTTGAATGATATGATGAGTGTCGTATGTATATTTGCATACTATTGCAAGTATCATAGTATGGAAATGTGACAGTACCTTTAATGGGGTATTTGAAGTCAACAACATACCTATCTCAGACAGTCATCTTTACAGTTTCTTAAAATGTAAAGTATTCTCATTCTTTAATGTGTAATGCAACAATGCTCTTAGCTGAGCATATCTAGTTAGTAGATTTATCATAAAAGATGAAATCCTACTTTAACTAGGATTGATTATTCTCTAGCATCGTGTGTACACAAACAACACTATGCCTTATATAATTCGTAAACATTTGTTTTAACAGTCATCTAAATCACTCTCAATTAGATATTGTTGTTATCAGTCATCTAAACACTCTCAATTAGATACTGTTGTTGTTAGCTCATCTTGCTCTTGTGCAAAAGTAACAACCAGTCTCATACACAATATAAGATATACATGATAAATCCTTTGTTAAAAAAACAAGGTTTCCATCCATGTATTAAATTATCTCAAGTGAAATATATCATTTAAGACTTGCTTTAATGATGTATTGCATTGTGTTGGACTTAATTTCCGCATATGTTTATTTCATTAAACATTTATTCCAAGGTCGTTTGTTTTATTTCCTAAATTCCCAAGTGAAGTTTCATTCAAATCTAAGGATTAATATCTAGCTTTGATGGAATGATGCTTTCAATATGTTACACAACATATAACATATGAATTTTAAGGAAAAACATAGTGCTCCCACTTGATGTCAGGTGCACTCAGGAGTTATCTTAATTTAATCAGAAATCATATTGTGATTAAACTTAAGATCTCAGCTCCTAGATGCATGATACAATCCACACTTGGATTCTATTATCATGTATACTTTATAAAGATTATTTTAAACTCATAATCCCTTTTGATTACACACCGTCCTCGCAAAAAGTAATCATAAAGAAAAGAGTTATAAAACTTAATTGTCATATTACAAAAATAGACTCATAACCCTTTTGATTACACATCGTCCTCGCAAGGTAATCATTAAGGAAAGAGTTATGATCCTTAATTCGCCATATTACGGATTCAAGAAATCATGTATGACAAGTAGTTATCTTTATATAATTAATGCGTGTAGAAAAGAAAGATTTAATCATAGTCAATTGCTTGAGTAAGATTAAAAACTCTTGTTATCAGCCAGACATTAATATGTATACAATCTTGTCCTTATGAGCCTTTCTTCAAAAGAAACTCATTCTCACCTTTCAGTTTAATTGTTAGGTAAAAGACCAATCAAGTTCAAAACTTTGATTGCCTTTTAAGGACTGCATCTTGTCATTAATAGTTCTAAGATATTTATCAGATTCAAGATGTGATAATTCATCTTATTAGTTAACAGGCTTATTATGACCCTCTAACTTATATTCCTCAACATTGATATTAAAATATCAATCAAGTGATGAGGCATCCATGCGGATTTATGAATGAGAGTTACATTATACTTTGGTTTGACATTTTCATGTTTAACCTTAGTATGACATTCACAAGTGGATTTAGAAGGTAACGTATTTTGTTCTTGAATCACTTCAAGATTTGTAGATGCTCCCACTTACTTTTGTAAGTAGAGAAAATTCTCTAAATACTAAGTATTTAAGCAACAATGAATTGTTCTTAATTGGGAAACACAAAACACATATTAAGTTCTCATATCTAGTTTGTTAATAATATGCTTCATAAGATTTTAACAAATTTCAGAACTTTAATCAAGACATAATGGGATTCCTTCCAAGAACCCTAATTAGGGTTTGTAGCAAAACCCCTATAGGTTGAAACTATATTGAGTGTATCCATGACACACGTAAATTTCTAACCTTGATCGATTTGGAGGTAGAGCCATTTAAGTTATCAGAAATCGAACAATATGAATACAGTTTATTTCAGCACATTAGACATACCATAATAATGTGGTATTCTATGAGTACTGGAATTGTGAGACTACATCTGAATTTCTTAGATAATATCTTATTTGAATTAAAAGTGATTAAACCAAGTGCATGATTTATCGGTATATTTGTTTGAATAGTACAACAACCTCTTATGTTCTTTGTTTCAAGAAAAACAGAACATGTATAGTATCTTTATGAGTCTTTGAATAATTCAGGACCTTATTGTTCATTGTGTTAATTCAAGAGACATAACAATCTTACTATTACTTTATGTTATTGAGTCCTTGATCAATTAAAGGACTTTATAATTTGACTGTAACAAGAACATAATTTATTATAACTAAAGTAATTATGAACGTAACTCTTACAAAAAGGTGGGTTTTAATTATGTTAATTAGTAATTCAGTTAATTCTACTTCATAATTATGATGATATAATCGAACAATAATTTATATGACTAAATCATGTCAGTCAATTTAATGAAGTAGGCTTTAAAATATATCTTGACACTTAAATGGATAGGGCAACAAACATCGTGTGTGTTTAAGTCCTAGTAGATTTATTAGCTTTCTTACTTGCGGTCAAAAGAAACCAATAATCATATTGTTGTATGCGCACACACTTAAGATTTCTCCTACTTGTGTACAAGACAACATGATCTAAAGTAGACATTACAATACGACAGCGTTCAATGTATAAGCAAATATGATAGGTCATAAGTATTAACAAGTAGATTCGTATCAAAACACTTTAATAAGGAATTGTGGATTGTTATTCTATAGATATGAGGTTCCCTTTCGGTAAATGGATCTTTGAGCCTATAAAGGATGATAGCTGATGTATAATAAAACAGACTATATAGAAAACAATGGAATTGAATAACAATATGTTAATTGCGGAATCTTAACACAAGTACTAAGAAGAATAATGATTTTAACAGAATAACAACTTTGTTGGATAATGTTCTTGATAGTCACGATTTATAACTATGATACTGTTGTTTTGATTTTGTATTTGTCTATTTTCATATATTCTAACTATGTCAATAGTCATCTTGTTATAGATTAAGATAACCCTAAAGTCTTTCATGACTTTCTGGCAAATATCTCACAAATATCTTTTATTATTATCTTCTTAATGGTACTACTTTGTACTTACTAACAGGTACTAACTAACTAACAGTACTAACTCTTTGTACTTGTAGGGTACATACGTATAACTGTCACAGTACTAACTATTGTCTGTCGTGGTTACTAAGTTAATAAAAACATTAATCCTTAACAATCCTCCCTTAAACTGAATGTATAACTTAATTTAACTTCATGTTTCTTCTATTCCTTTATGAGCTTGATTGTTCTTTTAAGCTTCTTTGACTGGCATTAGAGGATGTATCCAAACATTTCTTCATGATTTCTTTTAAAAACTTGTTCAGTCTATCTTTGTCTAGCAGCATCCTTGACTTTTCAGCAATTCAGCAAACATCTTTTCAGCATTAAGAACATCTTGATACCTCAAATCCAACTAAGTTGGCCGTTTATAGTTTTTGGCCAAACTACCAGCCATTCATTAACGGATTTGATGTTTCCTTTACATAGCCATTTGCTTCTGGGATAGATATCTCTTTTATTCTAAGAATTGGTGAGTTAAATACCTACATTTTTTGGGTAAATCCTGTCATACCATTCTTAACGGATTTGAGAAGGTCTTTACAAATTCCGTTTGATTTTGGACTAGCAATGCTTCATTGTAATACATGGGTGCATTGATAATCCATATAGTTTTTAGCAAACTTTTTTTTCAATAGGGGGGCTTATTCAAAGATTTGTATAGTCGTTACAAGAACTGTTTGGATCTAGGACTAGCCAACTCTTTACAGAAGCAAGGTGAGTTGGATTACCTTACAATTTTTGGTAAATTGTAAACCATCAACGGATTTGAGACGTCTTTACCCCAAGCCGTTTGCTTGTGGACTAGCCAATTCTTTTGCATGTTAAGCATGGTGAATTGATAACCATTTGTTGTGTGGTGGTTAGCCATCACTCAATCCCTTCTCACTTCCATCAAGGTATTGTTCTTTAGATTCATAATGTCAGCTAAGTACCTTCTTGATAAATGTTATCATTCAATGCCATTGTACTTCTTCTTTCCTACTCTAATCTTAAATTTAACATTTTGACCAGGTATTTCTTCTTTAAAGGACATTCTTCTTATTTGCATATGAATATGACTACTCCTTCCATTGGTCATTAAAGTGTTGTACACCTGAGGAATTGTGCAACTTCCAACTGTTTATTTTCCATTCTTGCTGTGAGCCCCAAATTCATTCTTGTTCATCAGCTCCTTTTCTCAAGTACTCTACATTAATTTGAACACAAAACCCATTATAATCTCCCAAAGAACTCTTTCAAAACCTTCTGGATTCTCTTGGTATTTATTCCATTTACCAGTTGATTAACAGCATTGGAGCTCTTCTCTGTATCAAATATGGACAATACTGATCTTAAACACTAAAGTGTCTTTGCTGTCCCATTACTTTCTTGTTACCACATGTCAAATTGGTTCTTTCAATAGGGGATTTAGCTCATAGGTTGTGGTTTTGTTCAAAACACTCTGTATTCCATGTCAATGATTGGACTTCCTCCACGTCCCCTTTATTTTCGGTCAAGAATCTCATAATCTACTTCTTTATCTTCATCCTGACGCTATAGTTTAAATATAACCTCAGCTATCATTTTCTTTTGTCATATAGCTTCTGACGGTGTTGAATGTATCTTCTTTTCTTGACTTCATATTCTTCTAGTACCTTGCTTTTTTTTCTAGTACTTGCTTCATCTTTATCCTAATCCTGACTTCTTCTTTGGTGTCTTCCTTGCTCACTTCGATTTAGATAAACCCTTCTGTTTCTTATTCAACTGTCGTGATTAAACTTTCATCTTTAGCGACCCAGTGGAAATGAAATGTTCATTAAAACTCTTAATGTTTTTATACAAAGCTTGTATGTCTTCAAACTTTCTGTTTTTCAAATTTGAATGTTTGAAGTTTCCCACATAGTTAGTATAAGGATTAGATTAGTAATCTAGTCCGGCCCAAGGCCCATGGGTGGCCCAACTCCAGCCCATAGGCCGGCCATTGTAGTATTTATACACCCTCTCCTAGTCTTGGAGAGGGTTGGTTGTTCCATTAGTTGTTTTGTCATTCATTTGTTTTCCACACATTCCATAATACATTCATCCATTCCATCCAAGTTTCTCTAACAATCCAACCCACATCTCACTTCTTGTTCTTGGTTGATTCATTAGATTACTAGTATTCTACAGCAATCTTGTTTCTCTCCTCTTCAGCTTCCCATTCTTCTTGCACTTTCCTAGCCAACTCTTCATCACTCTCAAGCTGCTTGAACTTCTTCACAGCCTGAGGAATGTCATCATCTTCACTTTCAGTTTCATCCTCCTCTTCAATCTTCTTTTTCCCTTTGTCTTTAGGATCAATTTTTGGAAGAGGCTTTAAAGTGAGTGTTGATCTTGTAGAAGTAGGCCTAGGTCTATCAGTATCTTCAACATCCTTCAGTTCTACACCTTTCTCTTTTTCTTTGGAAGCAGCTTTGGCTTTACTCATGTTGATGAGAAGTGTTGCAATTGTTTCATCATCACCAAATATCATAGATGTGGGTGTTTGAGTGGATGTTTGAGAAGCTTGAGTAGCAAATTCTTCCTTAGTTTGCTCTTCAGTACTTTCTTTTTGCTCAGCGGTACTTTCAACTTTCTCTTCAGTACCTTCTCTTTGGTCTTTAGAACCTTCAAAGATCTCTTCAGTAGCATCAACTTGATCATCAGTACTTTCCATTTGTTTATCAGTACTAACTTTGAGATCGTCAGTACTAAGTTTTGGTCTGTCGGTACTAACTTTTTCAAAGTCGGTACTAACTCCTTCCTTAGCAGTACTAACTTCATCTTCAGTACTAAGTCCAACTTCATCAGTTTCTTTGTCTTCATCCATCATTTCTTTTGTCCTCCCTTTACTTTGAGCATTTTCTTTTGCTTTACCATCTCCTTTTGCATTCTTCCTCCCTTGTTTGGATACAGACTCTTTCTGCACCCTCTTTTTCTTTGAGAAGCTCTTCCTTTGTTGTCTTTGCTGCATTGAGACTCTCTTCTGATATGCTTTAAAATGTTTGATGACAGGATTAGCTTTCTTTTTGAGCTTTGTGATCTTAGCCTTCAAGAGTTTAATTTCCTTGGCTTGATCTGAAACCTGTTTACATAGAGAGAGACAAAGATCATAGACATTTTGGAGAGTCATTGCATCCTCATTCCCTGAAAGGGATGTATCATTGGATGAATGATCTCCAAGATTCTCACCAGTAGGTTCTGGGATTGAATCAGGAACAATAGGAGTGGGGGAAGGGTTTGGTGAAGGTCTGGGTGAAGGACTTGGTGAAAGGTCAGGTTGTTGCGCAAATGGTACCTCACTAGGTTGAGCAGAAGATGAGTCAGGCAGTGACTCATTTGGGGCTTCACTAGTGGGTGCAGGAGAGGGTGATGGTTGTGCTTCAGATAGTCTTTCTGAGGAAGCACCCTCTTCCTGAGTTGGTTGGACCAACATATTATCAAACAAAGGTGTAATTTTGCCTGAGAAATGTTTGCCCTTTTTAACCATAAAAGAAAAAACTTTACTAGTTAAACTATTTACAGGAAAGTGATCTAAAGGTACAGTTATATTAACTAATTGTCTAGCTAAAAATATAGAAATAAAACGAGGATACATAACAAACTTCTTCTTAGCCTCTAGATGTCTAAGCATACCATCAAAAATCAATTTAGAAAAATTATACTTTTGATTAGTTGTTAAACAAATTACAGCAGTGGCAATATTTGTAGGAATTTGATCCCAAGAGGTACTTTTGGAGCTTAAACAATGATTAATTATGTGAAATAAAAACCTCCATTGGGGTGAAAACAAAGCTTTATTAAATGTTAACACAGTTAAATCCCCTTCATATCCCATAAGTTGAATAGCATCAAAGATAGCTTGATTTGGAAGTGTGTCTATCCCATTAGCATCATCAAAAAGAAGATCAGTACGAATAGAAGCTTCAGAGATAGACACTAACTTGCCAGCTACTTTGGCAGTTATGTGCCTTGCATTGTTGATTGTTTTGGACTTAGCAGACGTCCAAAACTGTTCAACGAATGTGGTTGAAACAACAGGACTTACAGTGAGCGCATGAGAAATATAACTTCGTTGAAGAAAATTAATCACTTCATGGAACTCAACATTTCCTTCAGTCTTTTCCAAATAGGCGATCATGTTGTGCTTAGGACAGGACTCAAGAGCAGCCATATTGCTTCGAAGAGAGAGATCGTCGGTAAGAGAAATTAGGGCTTGTAAATCAAGAATATCAGTTGAAGAGATTGCGTGAGTAATTGGGCGGTTGAAATGGATTCTTATAGGTTTTGGTGACCTAAGTTCAAAGAAAACGTTCCAATTTGCACTTTGTACCCTTGACGGTATTATTAAGAAACGTTCCAATTTTACACTTTGTTACACTTGGCGGTGTTTTTTTTTTCTCCAACGTCTCTTGAGCGTATACAAACTAGTGGCCCAGCGGTGACTAAATTTGCAATGGTCAGGTAACTAACTTTGTCCTTACCAAACAAAGATGATGAACAAGGTAATATCAGGAAGGAATTGCTTCAGCACCATTAGTGCTTTTCTAGTGACTCTCTTAATACTTCTTTAAGCGTTTGACAAGCATCACTTCTAGCTTAATTAGTATCCTAACTTAAAACTATACAAAACTCTAACTCATTGTAATATTTCTTAATAGTAGTACTTAGTTTAAAAGCATACTAATGTCTTAATCTGAAATTGCTTGCTATTTTTTTTAAACTAGTTGATAATGTGGAAACGCATACGCATATCCTTCGTCATCAACCATATAACCAAAATTTTACCTAGGGCATCCACCTCCTACTGGTATGCCATCCCCTTATGCCTTGACTTCCTTTTTTGTTCTCAAACCTGCAAGACTCGTTCTTGTAGGGATGAACCACACCTGCAAACACCATAAATTCATTACTACCCATGCACACATACAACCCCCATCAACCCCCCCCCCCCTCTATACAAAACATCACAACCACCATAACCACCCACGCACTATCAATCCCTAAAAAATCGATCCCCCCACCCCCACCCCATATAACATATCACCCCATCCCCCTTTATCCATCTCACAACCCCATCATACCATAACTAGATATCTATAATACCCCCCTCCCCCCTCCACCCACCCCTCCCCCCCCACACCACAATACCTCGCCACCCCCCCCCCCCACCCCCCCCCCCAAATCTCCATTCAACACTATATGTGTCACACAGTATATATGTATGTATAACGTAAGAGAAAATGTACATATGTAACCACCCCACCCACCCATTAACAATTACAATTTTGCCCCCAACCCCCCCCCCCCAGAGATAGATGAACTAGAGACTATACATGCATGGTACACTAGTATACATGATTAAATTTAGCCAGAAATAAGACTAAATTGTCCATACGATAGAGTTGATGCCTATGTGATATACTCTGGATAGATAATGTACGATAATATGATGAAAGTGCATCGCAAACTTTGACACATGAAAGATTAAGTATTCAGAGCATAATGCCTTTATGAATAATCAGAGAACGTTTGTATAATGTCGAGAAAACACAGCAGAATCGCGCAAGATTTGCAAACTCAAGATCGATGTAAAAGGCAAGACATACGTACACTAAGATTAGCTACAGATAAGGCAATGCTCATCAGTGACAGGAAAATATGGTAAATGTGATAAAGACTTACACAAGTGTCCTGTAGCACTGTAATGGAATGTACGCCTAAATCATAGTCCCCCACCCCCCCCCCCCCCCCCCTTAGTTCCAGTTAAACGTCTTGATTTTAAGGTCCACAAATTCTATCCAGCGGTAGAGCAGTTGTCTGTTGTCTATGATTGCTATGAAGTGTTCTCAAAGGCTGTCCATCTATCCAAGAGTAAATAATATTTCGAATGTGTCAAACTATCTGAGACGATCTAGTTAACTAGCTCGTTCTAATCGGCTGAGAGATGAAAACTCTCTTGAACTCAGCCTTAAGTCTCAAGAGCCTGAATGCTTACGCTCATCTGAAGTCTAGATAGCTATGGTAAAATAGAAATGACAAATGATATCTGATAATAGCTAGCGAAAACATTGAGATGAGCTCTTTGAGTAGATAACAGATACGAGGTGTGTAGAAGGTCTAATAGAATCTTAAACACAGGTACTAAGAAGAAAAAATGAGAACAAACAAAATAAAGAGCTAAATAACAACGCTTTTGAAATTAAAGTAGAATAGAATATACAAACATGAAGAGGGTTTAAATTACTAAGAATGCTAACTAAAGAATAATGTGATTTTAGACTAATACTTACAAAAATTATATAAGTGTTCATATAATGATACACCACATACTAACGATATCTAACTATATTAAGAACCATAGAGAGTGATAACACATTTTAATACTGAATATAATAAAAGGATAACCACTGAAAAAGGAACATTTACAAATTATAATATTTTATACTAAATATACTACAATATAAAATGATCATTAGATAAATATCTAATTAAAAAATCGCGACAACATTTTGGATTTTTTTTAGGTGTGACTTAGACTAAAAGTTATCTATCTTTGCAATGCGATATAATGAAAATAAATTATAATGGTAAATAAATTTGCTTGTGAAAGTAGGATTACTCCTATAGGAAGTAAATCGCTCTGTACTGATTTAGTCTAACTACATACAATTGGATACGCACATCTAATTTCTGTATACTGAGAATCCTATCTATGATTTTCCCGACCGTGATTTTTATACGTTGTTAATGAGTAGATAAGAGATCTGAGGATCTGCTTTGTGTGCTCTCTTTCGTGTGAGTAAATCGTTGCGAAGTAGAGAGACTATCTCAAGTGTGATAAACTCCTCAGAGCTCGTCTTGAATCATCCAATTTTTATTAACAACTTTTGATCTTGGCCCGTTTTCTTCTTGTGTGTGATGTGACGGGAGTCGCTACAGTACGGTGTGGAAGTTTTACGATAGGTAACAGCCGCGATGTCATGCTTTGTGGTTGTCACTAGGCTCGCGATATCCTAAGCTGAACTAAAATCAGAACTCTACTACCCCATGGTTTAACCCTGTATAGTACCTCAGGATTTGAGTTAAAGTTCTCGATCTGTATATTATGAAGCAAGTATTTCAACAAAATCGTTGTGAATTACGTGCGCCCTCTTTTCTTTAGACTATTTACAAATCCAACCCTTTTTCTTGTACTTCCGATTTATAGTACTCTTGCTGATCCTATAGACTTGACCATGTGGTCTGTTTATATTAACACTAGTGTTTCATCTAAGATCGAGACTCGTGTTAACAATAAACATATCTATTGGGCCTATAGCGATGTGTCATCATAGGATTTGCACTACATCGAATTTTAGACAGTACTTTGTGTTTTGTAAGATTTCATTCTCAAGTGTATCTTACTGCGTGGTGCAGATTATTTAGTTAAGTCGACCTTCTGATGATCATACTGAGCATATTTGACATGATAACTGTGTTATTTATGAATGCGATTCGATTGATCTAGGGTATAACGTGTTTTCATCCATGTATAAAGTATTTTCAAGTCGTAGTCGTGAGATGTGAGTGATCATTCATTGTCACTCATGTTGATCTCTTCGAAGTGAATTGACTTTGTTGGTGAGTCGTTGTTACTTATTATATGCACGTCTCCCTATAGTTATATATAAGTCATTTAAACATCTCTTGTTATTGCCTTGTATATGTCTGCTCGTATGTTATACGACCCCACTCTGTATGTTTGCCTATGAGATTTGACAGTGCCTCAGGTTTCTGTCATTCTCTCTAGATGAGTTATTAATGTGATTATCTAGCGTTGAACACTGCGACATGATCACAGCTACGTCCGTCGCCAATCCTCCCAGAGAGAAACAGACTACACTAGCAACATGTATGTCGTTCTCTATTTATAGAGAAAATATTGAAGCATAGAGTCTCTTTTGCGCAGCTATGTAGAATGAGAGAAGCATGATATGTGTTTGCTCTCGTCAGCAGTTAGTCTAGTTATACGTGTATCAGAAGTCTTATTTGATTCGTCTCACTGTATTGTGTATTCTCTATGATCATACAATTAGTTCGATAATATCATAGCTACGCCTCCAGATGACCATTGATCTATATACTCATCCGTACGACGCTCGCACGTGTTGTTATGTTTCGATGTTATATACTCATATAATCTTTAATAATACAGTTATTTGAAAGAGAGATTAGTAAGTAAACGCAAAGTACACTCTCGGCTATACACCTACTCAATAGAATTCTATCGATTAATTTCGAATCTGATGACCGATTTGTTTTGTGTGTACTGTAGAAACTGTGCAGTCTCACAAGAAAGTGATAGAACTCTATGTAATAGTCAGTAAGAGTCTTATTGAAATATTCTGAATTAGTCATATTTGAGCAAACTATAGAGTCTATCTATGTAATTACAGTAATGTAGTAGAAAGATATTCTAATATCAACTATAGAGACTATTATATGCATTACTTTATTTGGAGTTAATCTAGTCTCTGCTCTGCGCAATTCTGCAGCTAGTTGCTCTCGCGCTCATCTGAGCTCTCCCTGTGTCGCTCGCGCTCTCTCACCTCCTCTCTCTCCCCCCCATAACAACTGACATACTCTCTTTACCAAAAAACCTCTCTCACGAAAACCCTCCACCTACCCTCGCCATCAGCGCCACGCGTAATTCCCATGATCGTATGTATGTGACTCATCATGTATAGTATAGCGAGTTTGATAGTCGCTTAATAAGTATGTTTAGATGTCTAGAGTAAAGAGAATCATATGTAGTACCAATGATGACGTGAATTGAATCATTTATATACAATTAATTGAGCTATCACGTTTTAAGAACAGAATTAGAAACCCGATGACATATCAGTCATCTTGTAGTTATTATATAAGTGGCTTGTGTGACGCATTAATCTTATGACTACCTGACGATCATCAGTCAGGGCATTGGAAATCGATGTGTGATATCTAATTTTGGCTCTTTGATGCTCTGCAAAAGTTTCTTGCATTAAAAAACTCTATCTATTTATTAATAATATGTAAGTGTAAAAAGCTATTGTTATTTGTTTTAACTAACCCACTAATAGTTGTTTTAATGATGTTTCATTCTATAAGAATTATGGACCCAAATTCCAGTCTCACAGGGATTTGCTTAGGAGATAATGTGATCGTAATCTCGAGTGACAAAGCTGACAGATCAGGAATGATTGGATATTCCTTCGGAGTATCAAGACACAATTGTTAGCAAAGGAAAGAATTTGTTAGCACGTGTTTTATTAAAGTGATGGGCGTTAAATATTACGACGCCTTGTTATAAGGTGAAAAAAAACCTTACGTTTACGGAATTTATCTAAGCTAATTGAGGCCTAGGTGTCGGGACACTTAAGTCCATTGGTATAGGTCCGGCCCAAAGTCAAGTCCCAACAACCCCCAATTAAGCGGTTTTCTATCTCTTGTAAATTATAAAGCATCTCCAGTGTTGGAGAGGTGGGTTCTCATTTCTCTTCTTACAAGTAACCATTTTTCTCTTTTGTCTCTCTCTCTAGTTCTTTCTCTCTCTAAAAATCTTTTTCTTGTTTTTTGTCTACTATGGTGATGAACATGTATCATTTCTAACATGTAACCGTTGGTATTCAAAATTTAGTAAACTCAGGTTGGGTTTAGTGTTCCGTTTGTGATTTTTTGCTTTATTGAGCTTATTTAACATCCGTATTATTTTTTTTTCTTTTTTCGTTTGACATATCTTGTTAGTGTAAACCTTTTCAAGCCAAATTCTTATCAAATCCACTTGGGCTTACTGTTCAATTTTATTTTGTGGGCGGTTTTTTATTATATGTCACATGTCTACGTGTCATTACAGCTCATGGTTGACGTTTTGATTTGTAATTTAATATATATTTGTTTTGCTTGAGAAAAACGTGTAAGTATTTGAGCTTATTTTCAAGGGTTTTAATAGTAGCTTATTTCGGTTGTCTTTCAAGCTTATTTCAAGCTTATTTTTGTTCTCTTAGTTTGTTGCTTATTGTGGTGAAAGTTCTTATTTGCAAAGCTTATTTAAAGCTTATTTTTGGAGCTTATTTTTGGTTGTGGCTTATTTTGCTTGTGGTCCTCACCGGTTTGAAAAAACAAGCAAGAGACATAGATCCATGTTTTAAGGTGCAAGGACTTGTGCTTTTGTTGGTTTCTCACAAGACAACGCAGATCGTACGGGTTTGGAGTTAGCAAGGACACAAGGAAGGAGAGGGCTCATTTGGAGGATAGCTACAAAACTACGAACAAACTTGTGTTATTGTATCAACTGATCAGCTCTAAGGCAAGTTCAACTGACACAAATTTCATGTTGCATACCGAATCAACTAAGAATAAGAGCAAAGCCAATACAACTAACAACAAGAGGTGCTCCGAAACAACTAAGCCACTTAGAAATCCGAAACAACTTGTTTCCATCTGAGAATTCGAACACTCTCGTTCATTTGTACCTAACATCTTGTTTACTATGAAAGTATCATTTGTGAAAGTTCCGAACTATCTACTCAGTGTGGAAGCCAGAAACTAATGAGCAATTCTAAAAGTCGACAACTTTATCAGTTTAAAGCATTTTGGTTTTTTGGTTTTCATGTGACGGTTCTTTACAAGGATTCTAATAACTACCTTGAATCTTCGTTGATCTACTTTTCGTTCAACGTCGGTATATTCAAATTCACGTAGATAATCGAAAAGTTTAAAAGATTTTTTAATAAAGATAATCGTTGCAATTTTAAAATTTTTTTAAACAAGAAGGACGTCAAGAAGGAGGGAAAACGTGTCAATTTACTATGACTTTTTGAAACATTGCATCTTTAGTCCTTTGGGATGTTCATATAAGCATTTCACCATTCTTCTTCTTGTTAGCTGGTTTAACCCTCTTATGTTTTTTTAAAATTTCAATTGCACTTTGTTTGATTTCGTACTTAGTTTGAGGTTTAATTAACCAATACTCATTTTTAAGTCAACGTATGTGCAACCCTGGTCCATCATTTTAAGCTCATTTTTCTCATACAAATGCTCAAATTATTCATTTGTACTACAACTCTATTATTTATGTTTCACGGTTCTCTCGATTTTGTAAAATCCGCAATAAGATTCAATTCTTTTTTTCGGTTTAAATCACAGATTTGTAAAATCCCGTGAACATTAATTGATTTCAATCCATAACAACAATCACTTTACCCACTAAAGATCCTTGTTTATCATTTCACATCACTTTAGTGCATGTCGACTCAATAAGGACTCAATGCTTTATGAGCGTCAACTAATTGCAAAACACATGGTTCTTTGGCATTAATGGCAAACACTCGCCAAACACCTATTTCAACCAGATCAAATCATCCATATACCTACATACAACAACCACAACCCAACAACTACTTTGTCCTACAACCTTCATTCAACACGAACTACATGCCACAACCATTGCAGAATATCTCGAAGACAGTTCAGATCCCACAACTGCAATGAACAAGGCACTTGCTTTAATAGCTAAAGCATTCAAACTCAACACCATTCCAACAAACAACAACCAAAGAAGTTCATTAATTCCCCGCAATAGTCAAATTGCACAACCGGGTATGAATATTCTGAGTAAAGACTCATCGTAAATTGGCAAATGGTGTTGACAATGTTGGATATCATGTGAGACAAATTATGCCGCGTGCAAGAATGTCAGGAATCAGGTTGTTACAGATGCAGTTCAGATATCCAGGTGCTCTGAATGTGAAAATATGATGACCTTAGTGTTGTTTCAAAATTTACTATTCAGTTATGGGAAGGAATGTTGTTACAACATGGCTAAGGTAATTTGGGTAAATGTATCAATGGTAATCCGATTAGGTGTTACAACTGTCGAAGATGAGGTTTCATTTATGACAGCAACCTGCCACAGTAAAGTCAAGAACGGCAGATGCTGGCTTATCTTCAGCAACAGCTGCAGTTGCTCAAGAGGAGGGGAAATCACGGATCAAAGCATCAGAGGTATTTGTGTTCATGACTACTACAGACTGTCATGAGAAAACAGAGAGAGTAAACGTGACTGCACTGCAGAGGGGATACATTGCAGCAGCTCCACATCTGGAACTCGTCTTCTAACAATGCTCCCATCTAGGACTTCAGATGGATCAACTGAGGTGCCCTCAAAGATAAAAAAAAAAATAAAATAAAAAACAAAATAAAAAAAAAAAACAAAAAAAAAAAAAAATAAAAAACAACAAAACAAACAAAAAAAAAAAAAATAAATAAATAATAAAAAAAAAAAAAAAAAAAAAAAACAAAAAATAAAAACAAAAAAAAAACATAAAACAACAAAAAAAAAAAAAAAAAAAATAAAAAAAAAAAAAAAAAAAAAAAAAAAAAAAAAAAAAAAAAAAAAAAAAAAAAAAAAAAAAAAAAAAGAAAAAAAAAAAACCAAAAAAAAAAAAGAACAAAAAAAAAAAAAAAAAAAACCCCCCCCCCCCCCCAACCCCCCCCCCCCCCCCCCCCCCCCAAAAAAAAAAAAAAAAGTTAAAAAAAGAGGGGGATATTGTTATGATCATGGGTATACAATTGCTTACTCATGATGTGCAGTAGTAATGATTCTCAAACTGAGCTTGATCGTACGAAAGAAAAACTTGAAAATTGCATTATTAGAAAGGAAAAAGAATACGCTATTCTTTGGAATAATTGGTACACAAAATGTGAAGAATGCAAATATGATAAGATTTCGTATGATAAACTTTATAATGACATTCAACAAAAGATCGAATGGTTGCAAGCTCAGTTAGAAGATCTCAAGGGTAAGAGTAGTGATACTCAATATGTATCAAATACCCTTGATCTGGTGTCTCAGAAACTTAAAGATGAGAACGTGTCACTAGAATTTCAAGTTCGGAGTTATGCAAAAGAAAATGAACATCTTAAGACAACATATAAGAACCTGTTTGATTCTATTAAAGTGACATAAGCTCAAACCAAATCAATAATTGACTCTTTGCAAAAACAATTGTATGACACCATCTATGAAAATGCTAAGCTAAGAGCCAAGTTATTTGATTAAGTTTCTAAACCAAAAGGCACCACAAAAGGTACGAGAATGAATACTATGTTTACAAAGCAATCAATCTTAGGAAAACCACCTTCTTCTTCTTCTTCCGGATTAAAACTCTATTCTGTCACTTCATTTTTAAAATCCTCGGTTCTCCCCGAAGTTGATAAGATGAATGCTTGGTCTAAACCAGTCACTTCAAATTCGGCACCTTCCACACGAGAATCAAAAGTTGGGCAAATTGTAAATGTGATTGCCCCTAGAATCTTTAGGCCTAATCCTTCTAATACCTCTAGGGTAGATAATGTTGTTCCTAACAAACCCGTTAAAATAAGCGTTAGGATAAAACCAATCACTGTTTCACAACTAAATGTTATTCATAAGCAACAATCTAATTCTGACTCAAACGGTTTTTCTTCTACTAGATTAAACAACACTGCTAAGACTAGAATACCACATCCTAGGAGAAATTCTAATACTGATAGGGTTCCATCTAAGTCTAAGAGTAGTTGCCTCTCAAATAAAGTCGAGAAAATAGAAGAAAACCATAGGAATTCCCAAATTCCTAAGAATCAAAAGCACATGTCATGTAAATGTAATAACAGTACGCTTGCCATTCGAAATGCTAAATCAGAAATTATTTGTGTTATGTGTAAGCAATGCTTAGTTACTGTCGATCATGATGTTTGTGTGCTTAATTATATGAATAACATGAAAAACCAAAGTGTAATGTCCTCAAAACAAGAAAATCAAAAGAAACATAAGGCAAAAGCCAGGAAAACAAAGGAGTTAGGGGATCCAAAGGAAGTCTTGGCTTCATCAAGGCCTAGCAAACCTAGACTTGTCTTTAGATGGATTCCCACGGAAGAATTTTTTGCCATGTGTGGAAAATTAACTGCATTATAACACCAAGATAAGTCCTGAAAAATTTGTGAGGGGGGGGGGGGGGGGGGGGAGGGGGGGGGGGGGGGGGGGGGGGGGGGGGGGGGGGGGGGGGGGGGGGGGGGGGGGGGGGGGGGGGGGGGGGGGGGGGGGGGGGGGGGGGGGGGGGGGGGGTGGGGGGGGGGGTGGGGGTGACAATGCAATACCTTCTAATCCTCAGAATCTTCAAGCTAAGGGTTTCGATTTTACAGTTCTCTTCTGGCAGGTTATCAAGACTAAGGAAAACATCAAGCTTCCAATCTATCCGATTGTTGTTTCTCTAATCTCCAGGTTCCTATGGCTTATGTACACTTCAGTGCATACCCGAGCTTCGGATAAAAGGGGAGTGTATGCTTCAGTGCGCTTTACCTTCAAAAGAAGAGAAATCTTCTTGTTTTCAAAACAATTATAATTTTTCAAGAATTTTTCAACAGGATTTTCACAATCTTTCAAATTCTGTGTTCAACACTCTCTCCTCATGTCACTTCAGTAGATATGATATCAATAGAAGTCAATGATAGAGTTTGAAAGTTCTATTCGGACCATGTTGTTCACAGAATTATTCCAATGGAGAAAATCAAGTTGTTTCAAAGTCTTCCGTTGTTACTACTGTTGATGCATCCGATAAACGTCAATAACAACAAGATTCAACTTCATCTACTTCAACTCTAACAACAACTATCACTGCTGATGGAAACTTCGACTTGTAAATATTTTTTATCTTTCTCTTTATTTTGATTTATAAATATTTTTGAAAAAGAAAATACAAAAATATAAAACTAAGAAAAAGAAAATACAAAAATATAAAATCTGGAAAATCAAAATTTTCAAAAATACATAAGTAATCTTCTCTGACATGTCTCTCGACAATCGATAACATTTGCGCACCTAGAAATGTTGATTAATATTAACACTAGTGAATAAATGAAGTTCGAGCGGGAGTTTTAAATGCTTTCAAAACATGTCCTTTCACTTTTTCTTTATGATTTCTAAGTAAATGTCAGCTTAGGACTCGGTCTCCAAAGAAAGGAAAATGTTCATTTATGTCCATTTATCCTACACAACGGGAAGTTCATATCTTCTCGGTCTTGAGCAATGTCATATAAACATTTAAAGTTTTAAATGCTCAAGAGAAGCACTAAGGAAATGATAATTAATAAGATACATCTGACATCATTTTCTTGTTGAGCACAATTTTTCAAGATATTTTCAAAAAGAAAATTTCAAATTCTTTCAAAATTATGTGCTCAACAAACTCCCACTCTAAGTTTTCACTCTATTCTATAATTAAAGGAGAGTATAATAATATGATTCATTCTGCATGCACTCATTTTCTCCCAATACTTAGTTAGGCTCATGTGAATTCCGGACATTAACTTGTTTTTAATTCACTAATTGTCAAAAATTGTAAACACATATGCAATTTTTGAGGGGGAGAATAGTGATTAAAATGTGATCAATACGGATTAATAACGGATACGATCTTCAATCTATAAGTGCGTTCCCAAACCTCGCATGTGCAAAACTCTTTCATAATATGGTGCATATGTGTAGGGGGAGCTTTTTGGTAACTCTGGAAACACTCAATGTGTCTCAAATGATTTCTCAGACACGTTGATTGATTTTTTATCAAATGGTTTTATGGATCTTCATGGCAATACCCCAAAGACCGACCAACTGTTGTTTCTCAAGGAGTTATAAGGCGGTTAAGGTTAGGTATATTCGTTCCATGATCCAGCCAGAACCGGAGGGATCTACCCAGGAACACTCCATTAGATAGAGTAGAAGTCCTAGGTATGATTGAAAAAAGGAGTAAAGTGAGAATAAGGGAATAGTGCCGACTGAGATGGAGCTAGTGCTGGAACAAACCCAACAAGGTACTAGTCATGAAGTCTCGGTAAGCACTGAAGGGGTTGAAGAATGAAAAAGAATTGTAAGGATAAAGGGTGAAAAGAAAGAAGCCCTCCATACAACCCTAGGCAGAAACCGGGTCAATACATAATCTATCGGTAATCACAAAGATGATTCTGATATTGAAGACTGACATCATGGACCCAGTGATGCAATGCACAACCCTCCCTAGCCACTCAGAATCTCTCAAAAGATTTCTGTTTCATTTCTCACGGAGATCAACACGTTTCTATCGGCTTTCTCATTCCGAGATCGTTGATATTGAAAAGGTGGCAGTCCGCTCCAGCCTCCGATTACCAAATAACAAATGTGCACTTATAGAGTCTAGAGCCAACGAGATCCATCAAAAATCTCACTAGGACACAAATTCCAATATAAAAAATGTCATACATCATTATACAACATTTGGTATCAATAAGTCCTACGCATTATTGATTCGAATAAAAATAATCCTTTACTATATATATAATATATATAAATATATATAATAAAAATTATCAAAATATCAATTAAAAAGAGAGAAGTAAGTATTCCGTAAAGTTTTTAAGAAGGAAAATTGCTTTTAACCGAAGCAAAATCCAAAACCTTCCTGGGTCGTTTCCCGACGAGGTACGAATTTAAAAATTGTGATTAAGTTCGTGATCGCGTGTTTAAATGATCAATATTTGATTTGGGATTCTATTTCTACAAATATAAATGCAAAAACAAGTAAAGGCAAACTTAAAATGAAAGCAATTAAAACTAAAACATGAAAAACGATAACGGGATTCAAATCCCGTTTTTTAAAAACCTAAATTCTACAAATTTAATCCTACAAATGCAAATTTAATTTTCAATAGTCCTAAATGATTAATAAAAAATTTAGAAAAAAGAATTATATTTTTTTAACTTTCATTTTATTTATTATGAATTAAAAACTGTTTTAACCTAAATTAAATATTAAAAATATTAAACTACGTTATAAAAATCTGAAAAAATCATGAAAAGTATTTTGAAGAATGCTAATCCTATGAAAAATAAAACGGGGTAAACAGCTTATTAGAATAAGGTGTTAATAAGCAAAAAGGGCTGAAAGCTTAAATGGGTTAAAAGGTGGTTAAGTAATAAATTTGGCAAAGTTAAAACGAAAAAGTCCTAAGGGCGAGTGGTAGTGGGGGTGTGTGTTAAAACTTGGTTGAGTTGGGTAGAGGTCAGGGGTTCTAGTCTAGCTCACCCTTGACTTCCCTAATTCCCAGGTTTTTTTAACATTTTACCAGCTTATAAATAAGCTGTAAACAAACAACTTTAATGAAACAACCTTTTTTAGAAACCTAAAATAACCCTGAAATAAGCTGTTTAAGGTGATAGTTTTGGTTTTTAAGCTAAATAACTTAACAAGCTAAAACTATTAGGACCCTTGGACTCATTAAGCAACTAGAAAAGCAAATAAGCTGAAAAAGACTTAAACCTAATTCTAATAAACACTAATGACTAAAATTAAACTAACTAAATAAGCTGAAAAACATGGAAAGCAATAAGACAGATAGAGAAAACTTAAGGGCTTTTGTACTAAAATCAAACTTGCAAATAAGCTTCTAAAAGCTTAACCTAAGGTCAAATAAGCTACAAGATTCTTAACCCTATCCTAATAAGCTATACTAAACACTAAATAAGCAAATCCATTAAGCCATAAGCTCAGACAAGCAAATAAGCAGTTTGGCTAATAACTTAGCTAAAACAGCCTACAAGGGTACCTATAAGCTAAAATTAAGCAGGTTAAGCTATCCTCTAAAGTCTAAAAGCTAAAAACAGATTAAGCTAGTACTATATAGAATCTAAATAAGCAAAGTTTAGACATTTTGAAAAACTAAATGAGCTAGAAAAAGACCTATGAAAATGGCTGTTTACACTAAAATCCTATCTTTCAAGTTTTTATAAAAGCTAAAAGGCTTAATGCAGCCCTATTTTTAAGCTAGTGTAAGCTAACTAAACTATGAAATAAGCTAAAACAGATTACCTACTATATCTAAAGAGCTTATGCTATCATTTTCAGACTCTAAAACTAATTTTTACTTATCTAAATCTAAGATTGAAAAAGGACTTTTAACCTTTTAAAACTGGCTATGAAAGTTATGACAGTTTATGATTAAAATCAAAAGACAATTGCACACTAAATACTACTGCATTAAGGAATCAAATGCAAGCATGAAAACAACACTAATAAGCCTTTAATCAAAATTCAAACAAATAAGCTTTTCTATGAAGCTTGAAACCCACAGATTCAAAGATTATGAAGCTAAAACCTTAACTTTGAGTTTTAAACTTTAAAAACTAACAGAGACTGACTTTAAGGCTTAATTTAAGCTTGCTGAAATTGGTTTAAGTACTAAAAACAAACCAGCAGTACTAACACATGGTTAGTACTGCTAGTGCCAAACACCCCTTTAAACTTAAAAAATGCATTTTAAAACTAAGACAGACTTATATAAGCTGAAAAAACTCAAAACAGGTTAAGCACAAAGTAAGATAAGCACAATAAAAGCACATTTAGAACAAAAAATAGAAGCAGTTTTAAATAGCACAAACTAGATTATGCAGTTTAAAAGCTATAAAAGACAATTTAAATTAAAAACTTAAGCAAATGACACATAAGCAATAAACAATGACAAATAAGAAATAAACAACAATAATAAGCAATATTAAGAATAAATAAGCAATAAATAAGCAAACAGTGAAATAAGCAAACAATGAAAAAGAGAGTACCTTGCCCTTTGCTCTAAACAAGGGCAAATAAGCTCTTAAGAGCTTTGTCTACAAGCTCTAGCTTGTTTAAAACAAGCTAGTAAAAACCTATAAGCCCTTCCCCTTTTGGCTTATCTTCCAAAATAGCTTATGAGTGATTTTTGAGTGAAAAGGACTTAAAACACTATAAGCTATGGACAAGCTTATAATGCCTAAGTAAACAGCTTAAGTTAAAAGTAAAACAGCTTAAGAGAGCTTATAAAACATTTTTAAAACATAAAGTGCATTAACATAAAAACAAGATTTTAACATAAAAACTTAAATTTCATTAACTTTAGAAAAACAGTACAAGGCTTTTAGAAAAAGTACAATAAGCTAAAAAGACTTAATATAAGCTGAAAAACTGAAAACTCGATGCCTTCAAAGGCTTACAAAGTCCTATTTATAGATAAATGAGAAGGTCTTGGGGTCTTCTTCTTGTGTTTCTTCTGTGAGAGAAACAAGAGGTGTGTTTCTTGTATGAGGTAAGTCGAAATCTCATCATAGCCATCAAAATTTCTTGTTCACCAAGTAGTATGATCCGAGCCCTTGATTCATTGTCTTTGTTCATCAACCAATGGAGAAACATAGGATTGCCTGTTGATATGGCATCTTGTGAACGGGTGGAGGTTGAGGGTTGAGGTGTGGGGTTGTTTGTGGTTGTAGAAGGGAGGTAGTGAGAGTGACAGATGAATAGTGAGGTAGAGGTTTGGCGGGAAATCAGGGAAGTAGTTTATATTTGTTTGACTGGTGTTGAAGGCTAACGGAGTTATACTCTGTGTTTGTTAAGGACTAACATGGTTAGTCCTTTTGGACTAACCATGTAAAGGGTTAAGGACCTCAGATGTAAAAGACTTAACAGTCTTATGTGTGGGCTGTTAAGTGCTTGGTTTGGGCTTTTGGCAGATTTGGGCCATTTAGCAAAATGGGCCTTTTGCAATATTAAGCTTATAAGCTTAAGTCTTATTTATGTTTAATGGGTTGACCCGGCCCATTAGATGGGTACGGGTTGGCCTATTTAACATTTCTTCTATATCGGATTTGTCTTTGACTTTGACTTTCGTTGACTTTGACTCTTTGCGCTTTTTTCATTCCCGTGCTTGGTTTTGTTCGTTTTGGCTTGATTTTGTGTCCTTTCTTTGATATCCGTTACCTGCACAATATAAATGCAAAACACACAAATACAACGTAATTTTGGTATGTTTTTGGTCTTTTAAGCCCGTTTTAATGGATAAATGGTATGTGTAATTAAGCACATACCAAAATCTCCCATACTAAGATATTGTCGTGTCCTCACGCAATGCCATAAGTAAACACTTTAGAAAACTAAGAATCTCAATCCCTCTTGACTAATTACCTCGAAAAGTAGCTAAGTGTTCATCAAATGGAATTAAAGACTCATTAGTTTTGAAAACCCCGTTTTGACCATTTTTAAATATTTACACTTATTACCACAAATATTTTTGTATTTTTCCTTTTTCTCATTTTTTATACTTTTCTTTTTAGCAACTAACTAACATGTTTGGACTTTCATTATTTTCATAATTTATAGGGTCATAGAACAAGACGCACTTTAATCCTAAAATGCCCAAAAAGATAAATTCATCGTCCTCGATTTTTCACCCGCCCTAAACTAAGCTTAAAAACGAAATCACTGTTAAATATAAGCTAAGATGTTAACACTACTCATACTTGTACCTTGTGAAACTTTTCGTTCCCGACAATTATTATATCTTAGGTGAATGTGCTTATTTCAAATTTCAACCATAGATCAAACGTTATGCAAAATTTCTATGCTTCACATTCTGTTAGGATTTCATTTTATGTGACGATATTACGGAATTACCATAGTTTTTATATAGTTCATACGCAGGGACTAGATTAGTCAATAGTGCATAGTTTAGTCAAGTTTGGGCTATAAATACCCTTCCATAGCTTCTATGGAGGGGTTGAGACTTTGTAATCTTTCACTTTCATTTGAATAAAACACACACACTTTTACATTCTCTCCCTCTACTCTCTCTCTCTACAAAACATGGCTATCTTCACTTGGTTTGATTCACCAAGACCACCGGATCTATAATTTTTTAGTCCTTCAATTGGTATCAAGAGCCATGGTTACACTCTTGGGTCGGTTTTACTTTGTTTATGGTCCGGTTGGTCGCGTGTCTCAAATCTGACATTTTTGTTCATATGGTTACTGTTCATGTACTATTCATGTCACTGTTCATTATTGTTCATGTACTGTTCACGTACTGTTCATCCACTGTCCGGTTACTGTTCATGTTTTTTTAATAGTTTCTTATTGTTGTTGTTACAAGTTCTTTTAGATCTGTTTCTTTTTGTGCTTTAAAGATAACTTCTGGGTTTATTATTTCTTGGTTGCGGTTTGAACAAAAAGGAAAACCCAGATCCGGAATTTAAGGGAAAAGTACAAAAAGTACAAAAAATTCTGCAGGTTGCATTTTGGTTCTCAATAGACTGCGTTTTGCCTCAAAAGATTGCGTTTTGGCGGTTGCGTTTTGCTTGAATGAAGACCCTTTTGCAAGAAAATATAAACGTCATGATGCCATTTTTTTTTGAAATCTTGCGTTTTGCCTTGGGTTAGTTGCGTTTTGCCCCCAAGACAGCTTGCGTTTTGGTAATGATGCTTGGTTGCATTTTGTTAAATACACAAGACCCAAACCGAGTCAACTCGGTTCTTACCGAGTTGCCCCGGTCAACACTCAGATGAGTCTCGAAATCAAACAGAAATGAAAAAAAAGAAGACTCAACTACATATCAACACAACCCACATCATTACAACAACAACAACAATATCATTAACCAACCATCATAGCCAATCATCACAAGATCATCAACACATCATTACAATCAATCCAAATCCAATCCACAAGACTACCTATCCCATCGTCACTTTACATCTCTGTCACATCTCATCTCTATACCCATCTCCCTAGACTCAAAACTGATTATCAAAAACACAAACAAGATCTCAGATTTCATTTCTCTCGTGTTATATTGTTAGAGACGTGACCTTAAAAGATCATACAAGAAAACAAAAACACATCATAAATCTTATATTCGAATAAAAAGGCAAGAATTAAAACAAGAATGTTTCGTTCTTCCTTTGTTTCGATTCAAACAAAACCTACCCGCAACCTTAATTACAAAGATCTTGAAGCTTGATTCAGTCGTCCTTTATTGTAGCATGTTTCAAATCGTGGTAGCACTTGTGTTTATGGTCAGGGTTATTGAATAGATGGTTCATTATCAATATAAATGGGGTGTACGTTTGTGATGGGGACAGATTTGCTTTTGGAGAGAAGCAAAAAGTGGCTGCGTTTCTTTTAGAGGTTAGGGTTAAGTGGAGATAAATTAGGGTATTGAGATTTATATACCCCTAATATTTAGGTTGTTTGTAAATGGGTTGGCCTAATATCTTGAAATCTGTATTACAAAGCAAAATGGGCCGAGTATTAAATCAAAATTCTTGGGCCGGCTGTTTTTGAAGATGGAATTGGGCTGGTGGATTTTTTGGCATAACCGGATATTAACACAATACGTTGGGCCAAGAATATATTACGCTAAATGGGCCTAATATTAGAATTCTGACGTGGGCTTAGGCCAAAATTGGTTATGGTGTATCTAATTTTTTGGCTTATGTTCGTAGATTAAGACACGAATATAAAATACTATCATGACAAGTTTAGACTAGACGATGTGGATTCGTGAACGACAATTCAAAATACCATTTGTTCTAGTTTAATGACATTCTTGAACAAACAAACAACAAACATGATACATAACACTAAAACGATCCTGAAGAGATTCAATAAATGACAAACGGCTAGAGATTCGAATTACGATGATAAGTGACTACGGAGTTGATCAGGAATCACTTATTTGTGATTGAAGTTGGATTTCATGAAGGCGTGTTCTTATTTTATCTTGAAGTCGGGGTTGGTTGGATGCATGACTTTCAATGATAACTTGCTCGTGCTTATGATTTAAGTTGAAGACTTGGTTTATCTAGTTTCCAGCAGTCAAGGGGTGGATGGTTGAATACCTGGATAACTATCACTTAAAGGAGTTACGTTGTAGTACTCAGTGTCACACGCTTAAGACGTTGTGGATAATCGCAAGAGGTGATGAAAGGCTCATACTTTGGTGGGGTATAGAGTACTTAGAGATTTGCTTGGAGCACAAACTCTCTACACCATTCTTCCAACATTAGTGCAAGCTTAAGTCACAAGAACGGGGAATTCTACTTCAATTTCAAGTTTGGTATATCGGGTTTACTCCATCAGTGGTCACTTCAAATAGCCGGCATAAAAGGTGGTTAAGATAGTCAGAGAGAGTTAATGAGTAGAGATTTGATCAGCAGTTGATCCTCACAGGATTCATTTAGGTTAATATTATTCTTCTCACAAGATTTCAAGTATATGTGCGTACAATGTGTTGCTGGTTCTGAGGTATCAAAACCATCAAGGGGGAAGGAGAAATACATTTGAACGCACAACAAGTACACGTGATGAACTTCATGTCTTTTTCTTAATTTAGGCAATCCCAAGAAGACAAATGTCATAACCCCAGAGAAAATCCGTGTTTTAACTCGTGGTTTCTGGTGTATTATTCCAACTACATGGGGGAAGAGATGTAAGAAATAGTTTCTGATAATAAAAGAGGTATACAATGGTATGATGATTCCTCCAGATAGTCAGTATCCTGCAGGAAGAAATGAGTTCATCCGGGACTTAGTTGACTTTGGTGTTACCATATATGACTACTTAGTGAGGGTTTGTTTAATTGTCTACATCCGGGACGTAGCTAACCTTGGGTGTAACAAGAATTATCATCATTATCCTGAAGGAAGAAATGTACACATCAAGGATGCACAACAAGTTCACTTGATCGGACTTTATAGAATATGCCAGAGGTTAGTCCGCAGAGATGATTAGTGCTTCAACTTGTTACTTTGATGCTACGATTTCGACTTCATGAATGGAATATAGTGTGTTCTTCGAGTTTTTGGGCTTCATACAATTAGACTGGTTGCATCTCTTCATCTACATGGGGGAAGAGATATCTCAATACTTTTGGTATGCAATACTTGAGCTTCCAGAGGGAAGAAATGTGAGAAGAATTATTCAAGTGTGAGAAGATATGTTGCTGATCTAGTCAATGTTTCCCCAAACAGTTAATCACTAAGCTTATTATTAAAGGAGCAATATTTGATGTGGTTTGCTACTAATTCCGCTGTGCACTTAATTATTCTAAGCTTGAAAGAAAGCTTTGAAACTGCTCGAGAGAGGATTGCTTGTTTGGGGGGAAAGGGAAAAAAAAAAAAAAAAAAAAAAAAAAAACTTTGTCAAAGCTTCTACATGAAGAATATGTGGCATGAATTAGGGGGAAGCTAATTCAAAAGCTTTCCTTAACCAGAAGTGTATGGGTTACTTAGTTCATGCCTATTATAGTATTTCTCCTACAAGTTACTACAAAGATGACTCGTGTTGGAGTGTAGACTTAAAGTCAAAGGCCACAGAAGACATCATCAGCATTGGAAGCTTCATGGAAGTTTTTGTTCTTAATCATTATGTACTTGTGAGGAAAATATTGTAAGTAATTCCGTATATCGTCCCATGGGGGAAGATTGTTAGGATTTCATTTTATGTGACGATATTACGGAATTACCATAGTTTTTATATAGTTCATACGCAGGGACTAGAATAGCCAATAGTGCATAGTTTAGTCAAGTTTGGGCTATAAATACCCCTCCATAGCTTCCATGGAGGGGTTGAGACTTTGTAATCTTTCACTTTCATTTGAATAAAACATACACACTTTTACATTCTCTCCCTCTACTCTCTCTCTCTACAAAACATGGCTATCTTCACTTGGTTTGATTCACCAAGACCACCGGATCTATAATTTTTTAGTCCTTCACGTTCCACCCAAACGTAATAAGTTTGAAGGAGAGATCATCCCATGTAGCGACTTTCATCTAGGCACATCCCAACCTTGCGGCTAAGTGACCAGACTTTTGACACCTCACAGAGACTAGTATCGGGATTCACGTACATTCGGTTTCAACACCCTTGGATTTCCCGTTTATACATAAAATCACAACTTAAAACGAAATAGTCTTAGTTCAAAAGCATATTTAAATTTAAGAAAAAGAGATTTTCCGTATATTTATTAAATTACATTTATTACACTTTAATATAATTTCAATCACTTTAAACTAGGCAAATCATCTGACCTTTTAGAAGGCTGAAATCATCGGTTGTGTAGTCGGCAAGATGCTGCAAACTTTTATCAGTCTAGGATTATTATATGTGCCTTATTTAGAGTCTGCAAATCCGGTTTATTGCAGGCCATGTTGCTAGTAGTTTAGATAGTAAACGTTTATTAGCGCTCAGTTTTTATATTATTTTTAGTAGCTCTTTGTCCTTTTTTGTTCCATCTTTATATTACCTTCGATATAGAGAAACAATTTCTTTTTAGAAAATTTAAGTATATATTTGAACTAAGGACTAAAATTATGATATCGGACAATACTTCAAAAAATCGTTTGATGTAAGTTTATTTTTTTTCGAAGAGAGACCGTATTATTAGTCCGGTTAGAAAGCTTATGGGAGAGAGAAACAAGCCAAAACTCACTATGAGCTCTTAAATTTCAACTAATCCTTGTTTAGCATCTACATCAATTAACTCTATCATTTCTCGTTCTTCGCAAATTTAAAATATTTAATATAAAGATCCGCGAATGCTAGTCATAAAAAGTTAAGGGAGCTCAACACGCTCGATCGATGTCATCAAAATATTTCTTATTCTTACCCAGCAGGAAAAGTCATCATCTGTGATAAAACATTATTTTATTCTTGAATTTTTTTTTCATTTTTTTGGTTATTTGGTGGTAAAAACGGGAATTACGTATTAAAAAAACAACGACTGCAGACACAATCAAAATCGATTAGATCCCCCATACTAGAATAAGATTGAACATTGTCCTTAATATTTTAAGAAGTGTCTCTACATAAATCTAAAGCCATTTATTAAGTGAGCTTAAAGATAAACGTTAGTCGATAAGATTGGATATTGGATTCCCATAATTATGCAAAGGATTGAAGCTCGAGTGAACGAAGGACAAAACACGAGCATAAGAGGCTTCATAATCCGGGGCAATCCTGGACATACAACAAAAACCACAAAACACGAGAAAGGAAGAAGCGAGCATCCTCACATCACATTTATTCAGTACTACATATTATTATTAGGTTAAGCATGAGGTTGCCAAACCCACGGAAAGCCGCTTGATTTAAGGTCACTACGCTTGACACTTCCCAGAATTGAGTTCGTTTATGGGGGATAAAACATGGAGACATGAAATCCAATAACACGGATGTCCGCTCCTAAGAGCAGGGAAAAATTCCATCAGCTTTCCAAAAATATGATTGACTTTAAAAGCTTTAGAGTCCTGATGAGATAATTCTGGTAGAAGCGAATGAACTCCTTTAGAAATGAGAATCTCGGGGTTAAAAACTTTTTCCTCATTTTCGGATGAAAACGAGAGTAAAGTTCTGGACCCAGGAATTTCTATGTGATACCAGATGTTCATGATTCAGAAATGAGGATGGATTTATAATTCATCTAGGTATTATGAAGCATCTAGATGAGGATAATCTTTCTTTACATTCTTATCAGGTGGTTCTCGATTATGACTCATAAAGGTTTATGGAACGAGTATAACCGGGAAATTGAATTACTTATCCTCATTATGGTTGAATTTAAGTCAAAGATCAACCTAGGAAAAATCCTCTTAGAGATAACTGAGTCACTCTTCAAGGAAATGAGGAAGGTAATACTTGATCCTAAGGGAATCAAGTTCATCAATCAAGAGTTTATAATCTTTGATTTTATTTTCCTTGGAGTCAAATGGATCATCATAAAATATGTTGGCCCCTATTATTCATCATTATCGGTCTTGAGATCAAAAAAAGATCATCATTGGCATCATCATATCTTGGTAGAGATGAATAATCAAGAGTATGTTCATCGGTGAACATATCGGGAACGGTATAAAAAAGATCGTTCTTAGGAGAAATTTATGCTAATGGATCACGGTTAAGCAAATATTCGATCTCTCTAATAACGTCTTCCAGAGTCATGTTATCATTTCCCAGTGGAAATGAATCAATAAGAGCGAGTTCATTGGCGAACTCCTCAAGAGAATAATCACTAATCTCAGAAGTTTTGAGACTAGGATAAGAAAAAGTGGTACTGTCACTTAATGGATTAACATTAGGAGGGAGATCCTTGGTAGAATCAAGATTTAGCAATTTCTCAATAAGAACAATGTCTCCCTCCGGATCAAAGATATCATCTTTAACTTCCGGTGAAGTTAAATCGTAAGTGAGTGAGTCGGGTTCCGAAGAAAAAGTGGGATTGCCACTCAGATGATTTGTCATTTTCTTATTTGCGAACAAGTCTTCAAGATAATTATTGTAAGAAATATTGTAAATATCAATCATGTTGATTGATTCTCTTTGATGTTTATCAGAATAACTTGAAGTGTCATGTTTCATATTCAAGATTAATCTTTCGTCACCGTCACAGAAAATTAATTTTTCTCCGTGCACGTCAATCAAAGCATGAGCGGTCCTCAAGAAAGGTCTTCCCAAGATGAGGGGAACTCGAGGATCGCTTTCATAATCGACGATGACGAAATCAGCAGGGAACGTGAATCTTCCAACCAAAACAAAAACATCCCTTGCAATTCCAGCAGGTGTACAAACCGACCGGTTAGCTAATTCAAGGGTCATTCGGGTGGATATAAGTTCGGATAAACCTAACTTTTTCCAAACCGATAGTGGCATCAAGTTGATACTCGCACTTAGATCGGCTAAGGCCTTACAATTGAGCTCACTAAAACTACACAGAATGAGAAATTTCCTAAGGTCTCTAAGTTTCTCGGGTAACTTCTTAAGGAAAACCGCTGAGCAATTTTCATTGAGGGGTGTATTTTCCAGTTCTAAAAGTTTCTCCTTATTGGAAAGGAGAGCTTTAAGCATTTTCTGGTACTTTGGAATTAGAATTAATGCATCAGCAAGAGAGATATTGATGTGAAGTTGTTTGAACATTTTCCAAAACTTATGAATTTGTATTT
Organism: Tanacetum coccineum; assembly: GCA_026074375.1. Classification (NCBI taxonomy): domain Eukaryota; kingdom Viridiplantae; phylum Streptophyta; class Magnoliopsida; order Asterales; family Asteraceae; genus Tanacetum; species Tanacetum coccineum. The sequence goes on from BQNB010002551.1 coordinate 93,895, forward strand.
CATCTTTGTCTTGCTGTTTTTCCTTGTTCATCCTTGAAGGATAAGGGATATTGGGGTGAAGAGGATCCCTTTTTGGCATCTCATAAGATTTTTGTGAAGGAGCTTGAGGTTTTTGGACAAGAGGAGGTGGGACCTTAATGGTATACTCAACGAGTTTCGGGTCCGTTAACGTCTCCTCTACTCGTTCATCCTCCTCCGGATTAATGAATGGAGGAGGCATTGGAACGGAAGGTCCATCTAAAACAATACCACTTCGGGTGGTGATGGCTTTCAATTCACCTTTCGGGTTACCAATGGTGTTGCTAGGGAGTGAAGTCAAAGAAATTTTGGTAGTTCAATTTGGACAACTGAGTTTTTAGTAATGAATGAATTTTAAAAAAAGTTTTGAAAGTTACTTTAGATTTTTACTTTTTTAGTTTATTATCTTAAACTTGCAACCATGGCACGTTTTCCTATTCCTTAAGCTTGTGAAAATTTGATCTAAGCCTTCCAAGGCTTAGATCTTGCTTGCATTGTATTTTTGCACTCAATTGGAGTGTGTCTAATGCAGCTATAACCACAAGGGTACCTGCACTTTTGGTTTTACCTTTGGCCAATTGCATCAGCATACACTGACTAACATACTCAGCATATGCTGAGTATGTAGTCTGTCTTTAAGCCCTATTTTAAGCAAGCATTTGTAGGGTTTAGAAGCTTATTCTTTAGTATCTTATAGATTAGGAATAGCTTAATATAGATTAGGGCTTAACTTTCATTTTCTAGCTTAAATTCCTAGGTAAATTTTAGCTTAAAAGTCACTAAAAAGTCAAAAAGCCCAAAAACAGTTCTTAGTTTAAGTAGCTTTCTAAGTTTTAATTTCTACTTTTATAACTTAAGTTTTTATGATTTTGGTTTACTTAGCATATATATAGGTAAAGTAGTTTTCAAAAGCTGAGTGAGTAGTATAGCTTATTGAGCAATTGAGCATATATAATTTTTAAACTTATTATCTTGTTTCCTGAGTTTGTTACTTTCATCATCATTTTCAGTTGTCTTCTAGTGTTTTAAGCTCAAATTTCTTTTCTCATTTAGCTTAAGGACATCATAAGCTTTACAAATCTTCTTTTGTTTTTAAAATTAAGCTTAAAATGAGCTTTTTACAAGCTTTAAGTAAAAACCAAAGAAAACCCCTTTCTGTAACAGGCTTATTGATAAACTCTTTTTTGAGAGCTTATCATTGATTTTAGCCCTAAGAGCTTTTGTTAAAATGATCATCACCCACGTCATCCTACAACTTTTTATTTATAGAGATTATTCTTTAATAGCACTTTTTAAATCTCAACTTATTTTTAGGCTTAAAAGGACTTAACCTGTAATCGGGTTGGGCCTTCAGGGTAGTTTTTGAAATTTTTAAGTTTTCTCAGTTAGTCCCTAGGTTAGCACTGTTAGTACTTTTAGTCCCGCATAGTTAGTCCTTGTTCGTATAGTTCGTGTGGTTTAATAATTTTTATAAATAATTAGGTTTGGTTTTTAGTTAGTTTTAATTAAACTTTAATAAAAAAGTAAATAATTAGGGCTTTTATTTTTATAAAATGTTCTTGATCATTTTCTCTTTTGTTAGTAATAATTTTTTATAAATTTTTTAGGGTTTATATTTTTAGCATTTTTATTATTTTTAAGCTTTTAATTAGTTTAAATTTTAAAAAATTCATATCTTAAAATCTAAAACGTTAAAAATAGTGATTCCTTTTTCTTAAATTTTCTTTTACTTTGTTTTATCTAGAAAAAATATAATTAAGTTATTTTCTATTTTATTTTTTTTAAGGATTTAATTAGATTTACAAAGTTTTTAAATTAAATAAAAAATTCAAAAATAATCCAAAAAATATTTTTCTTTTCTTAGTTAAATTTCTTTTATCTTAATTTAGGTTTAGGAATTTAGTTTGCATTTTTAGCACTTAATTTAATATTTACTGTTAAATTGTCGCGTTTTATTTGTTTCCCGATTACTTTTTAAGTGCTTAATTGTTTTTAATTGTTCATTTTAATTGTTGCTATAGATCATCAAAATATATTTGTTCTCATTCAAATCATAATCCAAACTTAAACGAGGTTTTAATTGCACTAGTCGTTGGGGAAACGACCCGGATGATCATTCTTACCCGGTTTAATATACGTATTATATATTATATTATATATATTTTTGAGAGTGAATTTTCCTTAGGGAATTTTCTTAATTGCTCTTGTGATATTATATGTTATATTATATATGTATGTAAAACTACAATCAGTTTTTGGCGCCGCTACCGGGGACTTGTGTTAAGATTCCTTTGTTTTTTGATTTGGTTTGAAGATCCTTTCGTCCTCGAAAGTTTCATTCTTGTTATAAATATCAAAAAATCCAAAAAAAAATCATAAAATATAAAAAGTAAAAAAATATTTTTCTTTTCTTTCTAGTATAGATATCATATAAAAAAACACATAAAAAATCAAAAACATTAAAAATTTGTCCTTAAAAAAAACTAAATAAACAAAGTTGGTAAAAGTACACCAACATATAATACCTTCCATTGAGGTATTATCATTAATAAGTTCCGGTGAACTTGAAAAGTTCTCAAATCGAACCAAAGATTTAAAGAGTCACTTGTGCCATTGTGTCTCTACTAAAGGAGCGCGTGCCACCTTGAAAAACAATTTTTAAGAGCTACCGTGAAGTAGTTGATTATTTGGTTTAAGTCCACATTTCGTGTAACTGTTAAAATTTGTTGTGTATAAAAAAAAAAAATTAGTGTAAATTTTTTCTTTTAATTCTAGATTTTTCCTTTTTGATTTTCTCTTTTTAAGTGCATGCGCACTCGCTCGCAAACTCGTAACCGTAACCGTCGTCAACAACAACAAACCCTTCCGGTTGTTGTTGAACCTTGTAATTTAGAAGAGCCAATTCCCAGACAAAATCCATAGAACTATCGATGCAAATCGAACTATGGAGGAATTACTCCGTGCACCCACCGACGCCGTTTTAGGAGAAGCTTCGAGGAGTGAGGGGGAAAGAGAGCGCGAGAAATCAAATGCCGACATGTTTGCATCAAAACTAATTTGCTTCAATTGGTTCAAGCGAACCCGTTTCATGGTTTAGAAAATGAGAATCCTCATGCTCATATTAATAGTATTCAAAAGGATTACTGTCGACCTGTACGATTTAGGAATGTGGCCTAATGATGTGATTAAGCTCATGATGTTTCCTTATTCGCTCGAGGGAGCCGCTAAAACTTGGTACGAGAAAGAACCTCCAAATTTCAATTTACAACTTGGGACGATCTTTTTTTCCCAATTTGTTAAACCATTTTCCCCCCTTGCAAACACTCACCTTAAGAAAACAAACATTCTCGTTTTCTTCATAAGAATTCGATGACATATTTTAGTGATGCATGAACGTTTTTAAATGGTGATGCTTAGATCTTGCCTCACCACAGATTTTTCCCAGAAGTTAACACAGGTTTGAAACATTTATAAATTGTTTAACCGTGCTGACGTGAACAAGACACCTTAAATTCCGCGGCGGGTGGTAATTTGTTACAGTAAGACTACTAGGGAGCGTGCTTGAATATAATTGAAAACAAGTCAAAGTTGCGTTATTTGCGAGAAACAAAACAAATGCTCTATGGTTCTAATTCTAGGGATAAGTTGTACTCATTAAGCAAACGGATGAACGAATTGATAAACTCTAGTCGATAAACTGTTCGACCTTAGTCCCGAGACATTGTTGTCTAAAAGTAGGTTGTTGTCCCTCCCGCACCGGTTAAGGCGGTTAAGGAAAATTGTGTTACTTGTGGTGGAGCTCATGCATGGTATAATCTGTCCCCACTACCGCCAACGAAAAAAAAAATAAAACCAAACATGTTTGTGCAACCACGGGAACTTATAATCAACAAGCCCCACCAAATCGAGTTAGTAATCAAATGGCACCACCAGGATTTGCTCCGGTGCAAAATCAAAGTCAAAATAGGAATTATAACCCAAAATTGTTCAACCACATAGGTCAAGGGAAATAATTTTCAATCAAGGAACAAATTCTTTCAAAATCAAAGGGTTTTCAAGTTGTCAAGTTAATATGCTTCGAATTTTCAAAACCAATGGTTTCAAAATCAACCTTTCAAGTGCCTAATAATCAAGTGAACGATTTTTCAAATGATTTTTCGAATTACAAGAAGTCTAATGATCAAACGATTAGGAATTTGCAATACCAAATCACTTCGATGAAAGGAGAGTTAAAGAACGCTATTCAAAAATACCACAAGAATCAACAAACCGCTTTGATGAGTCAAAATATGCTTTTCAAAACTCATGCAAAATAATCTTCAAAAACATGTTAAGTAGATTCTTTCAAGCGCCAAGCTCACCTTCGGGTACTCCTTCCGAGTAATATATTCCTAACCCGTAGGGCGGATGAAAGCAAATCACCTACCCAAAGAGGGGTACTTACAGGGAACCCTCAAATTCCAACTAAACCTTCCCCTAAAAAGAGTGAACGAGATACCGAGAAAAATAACGGAGAGGAAAGAGCAAAATAAATTCCAAGGAAGTACCGCTCAAATCCCACCTCCGGTTATCCCTAAACCAATTCTGGAACCTGAGATTCCGAAGACTTTACCAAAATTAACTCCGATACCGGAACCCGAGATTCCGAAGACGGTACCTAAGCCAAGTATTCCTTACCCTTCATGACGAGACAATCAAAAGAATTGAGAAAAAGCTTCATACCAAAAAGAAAAGATTTTTCAAATGTTTCAAGATTTGCGTTTTGATATAAGTTTTGCGGATGCTTTGTTTTTAATGCCGAGATTTGCTCCTACGATTAGGGATTTGTTAATGAATAAAGAAAAGTTGCTCGAATTAGTGAAAATTCCATTGAACGAGAATTGCTCGGCAATGCTCCTTAAAAAGCTTCCCGAAAAGCTAGGAGATCCGGGAAAATTTCTTATTCCTTGTGAATTCCCGGGAATGGAGATATGTTACGCCTTGGCCGATCTTGGTGCAAGCATAAATCTAATGCCCCTTTCGATTTGGAAAAAACTTTCGTTGCCCGAACTTTCACCGACTCGAATGACTTTAGAGTTAGCGGACCGATCCATAACTTACCCTAAGGGTTTAGCCGAAGACGTCTACGTTAAAGTTGGAAAATTCCACTTTCCCGCCGATTTCGTAGTTGTCGATTTCGAAGCTGATCCCCGAGTACCTCTTATACTTGGAAGGTCATTTTTGAAAACCGGTCGTACCTTAATTGACGTTTATGAAGGAGAAATCACCCTCCGTGTTGATAACGAAGCCGTCACTTTCAATTTAGACCAAACCATGAAATATTCCTCTACGAATGACAAATCGGTAAACCGAATTGACATCATTGATGAAATTTGTGAGGAGTATGTTCCGGAATTATTAGGATTTCCTAGTGATGATTTTTCAAGTGGCAATCCCACTTCGACATCTGAGCCGTTTACTTCTGAATTTACTTTGGAAGAAATCGATGCTTATCTTTATGACAAATCAATCTCTTTGGAAAGTGATCATGATGATTGTGATCCGGAGGAAGACATTTATGTGCTTGAACAATTGTTAAATGATGACCCGTTTCAACTTCCTCCGATAGACCCTTAAGAAAGTGAAGTTTACCGAGGCCAAATCTTCAATTGAAGAGCCTCCGGAATTGGAATTAAAAGACTTACCATCTCACTTAGAATATGCTTTCTTGGAAGAAAACGATAAGTTACCCATCATCATAGTAATAAAAAGGTTTTAAAAAACGATCAAAAAGAAGCTCTCATTAATGTTCTTAAATCTCATAAACATGCCATTGCTTGGAAAATAACCGATATCAAGGGTATCGGACCCTCGTTTTGTACTCATAAGATTTGAGGAGACGATTGTAAACCATCGGTGCAAAGTCAAAGACGGGTGAACCCGAAAATTCATGAAGTCATTAAGAAGGAGGTGATTAAACTTCTTGATGCCGGAATGATATACCCGATCTCCGACAGCCCGTGGGTTAGTCCAATCCATTGTGTCCCTAAAAAAAGGAGGAATGACCGTCGTTGCAAATGAAGAGAATGAATTAATTCCGACACGTCTAGTTACCAGATGGAGAGTATGTATCGATTATAGGAAGCTTAACGAAGCAACTCGTAAAGATCATTTTCCTCTCCCGTTCATGGATCAAATGCTAGAACGTCTAGCCGACAATGAATTCTATTGTTTCTTAGATGGTTTTTCAGGATATTTTCAGATTCCAATTGATCCTCAAGATCAAGAAAAAATGACTTTTTAACGTTTCCAAGACGGACTTTTTGCTTATCGTCGTATGCCATTTGGATTATGTAATGCTCCTGGAACCTTTCAACGTTGTATGATGGCGATTTTTCACGACATGATAGAAAAGACAATGGAGGTGTTTATGGATGATTTTTCCGTTTTTGGTGATAATTTTGATTCATGTCTTTCTAAATCTGAACGATATGGTTAAAAAGATGTGAAGACACAAATCTTGTCCTTAATTGGGAAAAATGTCATTTCATGTGTAAAGAAGGAATTGTTTTAGGTCATAAGATATCAAAGTCCGGAATTGAGGTCGACTGAGCAAAAGTCGATGTGATTGCTAAACTCCCTCATCCGACTACCGTTAAAGGAGTTAGAAGTTTTTTAGGTCATGCGAGATTTTACCGTCGTTTCATTCAAGACTTTTCCAAGATTTCTAGACCAATAACTCACCTTCTCGAAAAAGACACACCGTTTGTATTTTCTCAAGATTGTATCAATGCTTTCGAAACCCTTAAGAAGAAGCTTACCGAAGCTCCGATCTTAGTTGTCCCGGATTGGAACCTACCTTTTGAATTAATGTGTGATGCAAGCGATTTTGCGATTGGTGCGGTTCTTGGACAACGTAAGATGGAGCATTTTCAACCAATTCATTATGCTAGTAAGACGATGACCGAAGCTCAAATTCATTACACTACAACGGAGAAGGAGATGCTCGCCGTAGTGTATGCTTTTGAAAAGTTTCGGCCATATCTTGTCTTATCTAAAAGCATTGTTTATACCGACCACTCTGCTTTAAAATACCTCATGAACAAACAAGATGCCAAGCCAAGGTTGCTTCGATGGGTGTTACTTTTACAAGAGTTCGATATCACCATTCTTGACAAGAAAGGAAGTGAAAATCTAGCCGCCGAACTTTGTTAAGACTCGAGAATCCTCACAAAGATGTTTTGGAAAACAAAGACATTAACGAACATTTTCCTTTAGAAACTCTTGGAGTTATATCAAACGGAAGTACCCCATGGTTTGCCGATTTTGCAAACTACCATGCGGGGAATTTTATCATAAAAGGAATGTCAACTCAACAGAAGAGGAAATTTTTCAAAGATGTAAAACATTATTTCTGGGATGATCCCTACCTCTTTCGTATATGTGCGGATCAAATCATTCGTAGGTGTGTATCTGGACACGAAGCTCTTGAAATCCTCAAGGCTTGTCATGAAGGACCCACCGGGGGCCATCATAGTTCACCAATCTCACTCGCGTCGGAAAAGTATTTGATGCCGTTTCATTTTGCCCAACTAATATCGATATAGGTCATTCGATGATCAAATCATTGATACGTGCCACGAAAACAGGCAAAATTTCTCAACGTGATGAAATGCCTCAAAACGCTATCCAAGTTTGTGAAATCTTCGACATATGGGGTATTGATTTTATAGGACCTTTTCCGTCATCCAAAGGGAATAAGTATATCCTTGTAGCTGTCGACTATCTTGTTGTGAAATGGGTTTAAGCAAAGGCGCTCCCCACAAACGAGTGCTCGTGTAGTTGTGAAAATTTTAAAGTCTCTTTTTGCCTGATTTGGAACACCGAGAGCTATAATAAGCGATCGTGGGACCCACTTTTGTAATGATCAATTTACCAAAGTGATGTCTAAATATGGAGTCACACATCGTTTAGCTACCGCTTACCACCCTCAAATGAGTGGTCAAGTTGAAGTGTCAAATCGTGGTCTTAAGCGTATTCTTGAAAGGACGGTAGGAGAAAACCGTGCCTCCTGGTCTGACAAGCTAGACGATGCTTTGTGGGCATTCCGAACTGCTTTCAAAACACCGATCGGATGCACACCCTATCAGCTCATTTATGGAAAGTCTTGTCATTTACCAGTCGAATTAGAACACAAAGCATATTGGGCTCTTAAGCATGTAGATTTCGACCTTAAAACTGCGGGTGATCATCAGAAGCTGCAACTAAATGAACTTAATGAGCTTCGAGATCAAGCTTATGAGAATTCATTAATCTACAAGGAGAAGACGAAGAAACTTCACGACTCAAAGATCAAGAATCGAATCTTCAATGTTGGTGATCAAGTTTTACTCTTCAACTCCCGGTTAAAGATATTCTCCGGAAAGCTTAAAACTCGTTGGTCAGGACCTTTCACTATTGCTCAAGTTTTTCCTTACGGAACAGTAGAATTATCTCAACCCGATGGTCCGAATTTCAAAGTAACTGGTCACCGTGTGAAACATTACTTCGGAGGGGACATACCACCTAAGGTAGTCTCGGATCTCCACACTCTCCCTAAGGACAACTAAATTCAAGGATCGAGTCGAGCTTGCGACTCGGTGACCAAAAACAAGCCGCTTCGTGGGAGTTCACCCCATGCTTATCCTTTCTATTTTCTTTCTATTTTCTATCTAATGTGTTGTGATGTGTGAAGAGGCTATCCTCTTCCGATTTCTCGTTGTTTGTTGCTTGTTGTGATTTTTGTAGGATCAACCCAACAATTTCTGAAGCCTCTCGTGTCCGGTGTTGTGTCCCGTTTCACTCGAGCTTCTCATCCTTTATGTGAAATTAGTTTGGGGAAATCCAATATCCTTTCATCTTATCGATTCACGTTTATCTTTGCATAATTCATAAACGGCTTAGATTTACGTAGAGACCCACCTTTGAACATTGAGGACAATGTTTCGTTTTAGTTTGGGGAGGGAATCTATCGATTTGATGTTGCCTGCTTATTGTTTTGTTCTCACATACCCGTTTTCCCACAAAATAGTAAAAATTTTAAATTTTTAAGTTCTTATTTGTCATATATATATATATATATATATATATAACAAGTGTTAAGACACGAATGTAGGTCTTCCGTTGGTAAGAATAAGAAGTAATTTTTGACCCGATCGAACGTGTAGAGTTCTAACTTTCTCCCTTAACAATTAATGATGATAGTTTGTGCTAGTCTCATGTAGACTTTAAACATGCTAGACTTGAATCGTTAGTAAATGAAGACTTGTGCTAATCTCAAGTAGATTTTAAATATGCCGAGTTGGATTTTATATATGCTAAGTATTTTGCGAACTCTTTTCTTAGAGATTTTAAATTGCGAAAGAAGAGAAATGATTATGTTTTATTATATACTCCATGACATTAAACTGGAATAGTTGGTTTTCTTTCAGCTCATAAAGTGTTAATTGTGGTTTTTTTCTCGCCATTAGCTTTGTTTCACCTTTAATATTATAATTGTTTAATAAATAGAGTTGTACGGTTTTTTGGTTAATAATTAGTTAATAGAAGTTTTTCTTTAGTTTTCCTTTTATTAGGATGATACACATCAGGAATACTTAATTTGGCATACTATATGTATCACATTAATAAATATTTTTCTTATTCCTTAAAGAGCCCCATAGGTACGTTTTGATGCTAAACATAGAATAGTTGGATTTCTTTAAGGCTCATAAGTGTTAATAGTGGCTTTTTCTCCCATTAGCTTGTTTCCCCTTTATATATAATTGTTTAATAAATAGAGTTGTGCGGTTTTTTTTGGTTAATAATTAGTTCATAGAAGTTTTCTTTAGTTCCTTTGTGATTAAGATAAGTATACATCAGGAATACTTAATTTGGCGTACTATATGTAAATAGCCTTAGGGTATATGGTGCAAATAAGATTGGTCTATTTATGTCTTAAAGAGCCTAAGGGTATATGACATGAATGGAGCCATGCTTAAGTAACCTAATAAAAGACAAATTTTGGTTGCCTCGATGTGGACTTCATTCTTGATGACATTTGATCTTTTGAAAAGGGCTAGGAACTAATTATTGCATCTTAACCGTTACCCTTTATTTTTGGAATTAATAAGTATCGAAATAAAGTCTTAAAGAGCCTTCGGGTATATGACTTAAATAAAATCTTGAGATACAAAATTAGGAATAAGGGAGGAGAAGTAATACACAATTAGCTTTATGAGTAGTGTTAGCATCATAACTTGTATTTTACAATGATCTTGTTTTTAAGCTTGGCTTGGAGAAGTGAAAGTCGGGGACGATAAATTTATCCATTTGGACACTTTTTGTGCTTTTTGTTCCGTGATCCTAAAAGTTATCAATGAATAATGAAAGCAATACATTATGTCACACATGAATAAGTTGTAAGTTGGAAATTATGAAAATCATAAAAATGGAAAAATATTGAAAAATGGGAAAACGGGGTGTTTTAAAACTTGTGATTTCTTAACTCTCCCCACAAAAGACTTTGCTACTTTTCAAAGGATTAGTTTGGGGAGGTTTTGGAGTATTTGGTTTTAGAGCATATAACATTGCGTGAGGACACGACAATCACTTAGTTTGGGGAATTTTGATATGTGAGAAATCACATATCCGTTTTATATAAAAAATGACCCTAAAAAGATGAAATAATGCAAATTATGCTTGTGTATTGTGTATTTTATCTTTTGTGATGTGTAGGTGCGGATATTTCAAATATCACATGAAGAAGGCCAAAATGGGACAAAACGAACACGAGATGGAAGGAGTACGAAAAATCAAAGCCGGAGGCGTACCCACTAGTCTTGTATCCTTATAAACCTTTAAGCCTTAACCCATTAATTATAAAGGTCCATTAAGCCTAAATCCTAAAATCTATTTCTTGGCCCAAAGTCATATAACCGAATCCAAGCCCAACACCTAAATCCAGTCCAAGTCAACCCTTTTAAAATCGTTCAAACGAAACAATAAAAAAAGGCACCAAGAACCCTCAGTCCCCAAATTTTACCCTGCACCCAATTAACCCCACTTAAATGAAAATTAACCTTTCTAGAAGCTTATGACGCACGCAATGATGCCTTTGGGAGCCACGCTGGCAATCCCAAGGCCAATCATTGGCCAATCATGCGTGGAAGGCATTCAATGGATGAGATCAATGGATGAGATCAATGGATTGGAAAGCGGTTATGGATTAAGGGCTGAGATTAGAAGCAAGGGGAGCGTCCTAGAGGTCTAGAAGCATCATCTCGTGCCTATATAAAGAGCCTCTCACACACAGTTGGGGCATCTAGTGTAGTTTTAGCTTTTAGTCGTTTTAGCTTATTGTATTAATTTTAGCTTAATGTTTTTCAATTAATGTAATTTTCTTTTTCAAAAGCTTGTATTTAGTTTAAGTAATCAATCAAAGTTCAGCTTTCATACAGTTAATGCTCATTTCATGTTTTTCCTTATTACACTATGGTTTAAATAAGCTCTATATTACTCTAATAAGCTTACCTAGTCACTAATAAGCTAGCTAAATACTCAGTTAAGCTCTCAAAACTTAACTGAGCTTATCAATATTCAAATCTCTCCCCAAATTATACCTCAGCTTATTGGAAGGGAAGCCAGACTTGGAAAGGCTTCCAAGACCTCACCAGCTTATCCTAGATAAGCTGGAGCTTTGTAGATAAGCTTTTGGAGAAATTAAATAAGCCTTGTTTGTGCAAAGATTTTTGTAAGTTCCTAATTTCAATTTTATAGCTTAATTTTGCATTCTGGCTTATTACTGCTTATTGTCTATTTATTATTGTTTAGATTAGCTTAATTCTGCTTGTTATAGTTGTGTGATGCTTATTTAGTTCAAGTGTTAGTCTAAATCTTAGTTTACAAGTATTTGATATAAAACAGTTGAAAAATCCAAAAAATATTAGCATTAGTTATAGGCTTATTGTTCCTGCTTATTTGATTGTCAAAATTTGTTCATTAGGTCTTTTATAAGCTAAAAACATCTGGTATTAGAAGTATAAGCCTTATTTCTCATTCTTATAAGCTAAACATGAGTTTAAGTGTTCTAAAGGGGTGTTTGGCTCAAGACAGTACTAACTTGAGTTAGTATTGTCAAGACCATTTTGGTTCTTTAGATTGAACTTAAACATCAAAATTAAGTTTATAAGACTAAGATTTAAAGTTTTTGTTTATATAAATCAAGTTTTAAAAGGTTTTTGTATAAGAATCATAAATCTGAGTTCATAAACTCAGTTAAATAGAATTTTGTGCTTTGATCTGTTCTTGGTTGAAATTGTTGATGTTTTACTATTGTTTTGGTGTTTACATGGAATAGAAATCAAGTCCTTAAGGTCTGTGCATTGAATTTGTGTTTTGGTTAAAATATGTGTCAACTGCATCAGCATTCAAAACAGTCAAATAGCATTTTTCTAGCTTAAAAATCAGATAGTAATAGTTAGATTTAGGTCTTAAAAATTAGTGCACAAGTAGATTATAGGTTAAACTTAGAATATTTGAGCTTATTTTGTAATAATTAGCTTATTAGTGTATCTGTTTTTAAGCCTGTATAAGTAGTTTTAGCCTTTTGATAAAAAAACTGAAAAACCAAAAATAGTTAAAGCAGCTTTTTTAATTAGATTATTCTTAGCTTAAATGATTTTCAAAATTCATTTTGATTGAAGTTTTAAATAGTTTGTAGGACAAGCTTTCTAGTGGTATAAGCCACTAAGCCATAAGGATCTGTTCCCTTGCTTAAAAATAAGCTCAAAAAGTCCTATTCGGCTGTTTGGAAAACATTTTTATACCAAAATGCTTAAAAGATTTTCTCAGCTTATGGCTTATTGTTTTGCTTAATTCTTGCTCAGACTTACTTATTAGATTAGTTTTAAGGTGATTGTAGCTTATTTAGCTCAGGCTTGGGCTTATTTAAGTTTTCTAGCTAACTTAGTTTAGTGAAAAAGCTTAAATTCATTTTAAGTCATATCTGTAACTTTTAAGCTTAATTTCTGGCTTATTGCTTAAGTTTCAAAAAATATTTCTTTTGTAAAAAGTGCTTATTTTAATCTGTTTTATAAGTTTGTGAAAACAGTTTTGCAAAATAAAAAAAAGGAAATTGGGAAGTCAAGGGTGAGCAAGACTCGAACCCTTGACCTCAATCAACCTCGACCCTCTTATACACACACACCACAACCACTGCGCCCTTGGGACTTTTACGTCCAAGGGTGCACTCAAAATTCATTTAACATCTTTTTGGGCCTTTATCATTATAAGCACTTCGAGTGCTTATTAGAATTTTCCTGGCTTATTTGTTTAGGTTAATTTCGATCTTTTATTTTTCCTGCGAACTTTACAGCATAAGCTACTTTTAGGATTTTTCTTAGATTTTTAATTTTAACTTTTGTATTTTTCTTGCATTCTATTAGATTAAAAACTTTAAAAAATCAATAAAAAATAAATAAAAATCAAAAAAAATAAATTTCTTTTTCTGAAAATTTTCTTTTAATACTTAGAAGGTTTAGGAATTAAATTTACATTCGTAGGGCTTAATTTTGAGATACTTGCTTATTCGTCGCGTTTTCCCATTAACATTTTTGTGTTTAATTGCTTAATTGCTTAGTCGTTTACTTTCCTTTGCATGTTTTATGTGCTTTTAGCTGTAGAAATAGAAAACCAAATCAAATCTTTGAATTATTCACTTGCGGGATCATAAACTAGACCAACTTTCTATTCACACTTCGCCGAGGACAAACGACCCGGGAGTTTTAGAAATTGCTTTGGTTAAAAGTAATTCTCTTTAAACTTTTGGAATACGTATACTACTATACTATAATTGACTTCGCCTCTTAATTACACATACTTGTTTGTGTGTGTGGTTTGGAGCGTATTAGTGCATTACACAAATTGTCCTTCAACGTTCGAAAATCTTCCTCCTGCTTCTCACCCTACTCATACTTCTGATTCTTTTGAGTCAACGAAGTAAGATGTTTAGCAATCTTGGAGAAATTCTCGATGAAACGTCTATAATATCCAGTCAATCCCAGAAATGATCTTACTTCAGATGGTGTCGTAGGGGCTTTCCAACTTTTCACCGCCTCAATCTTACTTGGGTCCACGTGAATACCGTCGTGATTTACCACGTGTACAAGAAAATGTACCTCTTGCAACCAGAACTCGCACTTGGAGAACTTCGCATACAGCTTCTCCTTCTTTAGCAAATCCAACATCAATCTCAAATGATTTTCATGATCCTCCTCCGTCTTTAAGTATATCAAGATATGGTCAATAAACACTATGACGAACTTATCCAGGTACGGTTTGCACACTCGTTTCATTAAGTCCATGAAAACTGCAGGTGCATTTGTTAATCCAAATGGCATAACCGTAAACTCAAAATGCCCATATCGTGTTCTAAACGCGGTCTTCGAGATATCATCATCATGCACTCTCAGATGATGATAACCAGATCGAAGGTCTATGTTAAAGAAGTAGCGCGCTCTTTGAAGTTGGTCAAACAAATCATTAATCCTAGGGAGCGGATAACGATTCTTGATGGTCAACTTGTTCAGTTCACGATAGTCTATGCACATGCGAAACGATCCATCCTTCTTCTTGACAAACAAAACTGGCGCTCCCCATGGTGAGTGACTTGGCCGAATAAATCCCTTGTCTTGCAACTCTTGAAGTTGCTCTGACAGTTCTTGCATCTCCGAAGGCGCTAGTCGATATGGCGACTTTGCTACGGGCGTCGCTCCAGGAATCAAATCTATACGAAACTCTACTTGTCGTTGTGGCGGTAATCCTGACAGGTCATCCGGAAATACGTCCTCGAAATCACGTACGATAGGAATATCGCTTAACGTCGGTTCATTCGCCTTTGTGCTCATTAACGTCTTTGTCTTCCCGACATTACGTTCTCCTTGAACACAGAGTACCTTACCTTCTTCTACAGGTATCCTAACTATCTTCTCGTGATACACGATCATAGCCTTTTGGTTTGACAACCAATCCATTCCTACTATCACATCAAAACTTCCTTGTCCTAATGGTATCAAGTCTATAGGGAATATAGAATCTCCTAGCTCTAGTCTACAGCCACAAAAAATTCTATCAACTTCTTCCTTCTTACCATTAGCTACCTCTATCACATACCCATGATATTACATTTCCCACAATACTATATACGTACAAGCATAATCAACCAATATTTGTCAACACCAATTACATGTAATCATACTTGCAAGTCCATTTGTGTTGTGGCGCACGTATAATTGTGTTGTACACCACAATTATAGATGCCCCCTTTCACGTGTGTACTCGCTCCTATGAAAACACTTCTTGAAATCAACACATCATGCAACACATAACACATTTAATAAGGCACATAGCACACAAGATAAATCCTAAAACCACTTCTCATTAATAATAATCGTAATCGAAAATAACATTTCCTAACATGGTTCAAATGATAGAAAGAAACACTAAACATCCTAAATCAAATCGATTGCACGAGTAGTCGGGTCGAGGTCGAACTCAGCTCCCACCAATGTCTTCCATCGTCAAGCTCATGGGTTGATTACTAGCCGTAGACTCAAGGTCTGAATCGTTAGCATCATCAGTCAACCAACCATTCATATTTCCCTCATGTGGTGGTAATAGGTAAGGTGCAAACTTGTTCCTTTGGTCTTCCTTTTTGAGTTGTGGATGATCCACGAATCCATATTTGTTGTAACGAGGGTGCTCACTAAACTCTTCTTCATCCGAGGTATGGTATTCTAGAAACATTCCCTTCCTTGTCGATCCTTCTTCTCCGAATCACTCCAACCGTTTGGTCACCTACTTTCTTCATAGTCATACTCTCTTCCACTTTACACGGATATAAGTCGATGGGTATACGGCACTTACGGTTTGTACGCCATATCTTACAGCCAGAAATTGGGTCGATATAACGCTTAATCCCAGTTGAACGCATGATTCCCCAACTAAACTTAAGCTTTGAGGCAGACATAACTCTATAAATAAGAAAGAGTATAAGCTCCATCAAATACTTTGAGCACTTTCGAGTCCGTTTCAGCCTTCCGGCGAAACACGAAAGTTGTTCGTAATGACGTTTTATTTTGCCGCGAGGATTGTCAGTTTTAAAATTAAGACATAGCGGGTCAAAACTAAAGGTCGGTTGATCTATTATTTCAATTATTTATATTTAAGACCACTGTTCGGTTCTAAAAACGGAAGGTCTAAAAATAGTAACTTTCTGTAAATATTGAGATAAGTTAGGATTGGACGAAAAATAGTATATATACATATAATATACTAAGGATTAAGGTTTAAAGACGCGCAAGTGGATTTCTCATCACATGTATATATGTATGTATACATATAAAAATATGTATGATTTCGTGGTAACGATGTACGCATCGTTGGTCGTATTTATTAGTTACGTGTTAAATCAAACAACATAATTATTAGGCGTGGTCGAGATCGTGCAGATATCAGTTGTGATTTAATAGATTAATTGATCGTGGTCTTTAATCAATGTGAGTTCATACCTGGCTTTTTCAATCTTTTGAATGTTTTATAACCCGCGAGGGGGATACATGCTTGTCTACAAATTCTTATACTTACTCGGTTACCTTATAACAATGTGATTGTTTTAAGGGATTTTGTGAGTTTATAGCCCCCCTGTTTTACTTGTTTTCATACGCTTTATAACTTTTGGGGTGAGAACTTGCTTGTTGCTAAATTGTTTGCAATCAATACATGGGTCATTTACAACGTGTTTACATGAATATTTACAAGCTCATATTTACATGAATATTTACAAGCTCATATTTACATGAATATTTACAAACTCATATTTACATGATTTGTTACAAACTCATTTACATACTTTTTTTACAAATTGGACGCAAGTGAAGAGTTTATATTGATTCGTGTGTACCTAAGATAATTAATAACCCACCTTTTCAGCCCAATGTATTAACTGTTAATTCCTGGATTTGGAAGCGCATGTTATAAGGTAGAACTATCGGATGTTTGACAACCCTCATTCTGGTGACGAGCTATCACCAGACCGAATATTACAACAGTCGGTATTTGGATGATGCGGGTTACAACATCTGTTGGGCATAATGGCTAAAAATAGCTAATATACTTCTAGCTTCATTGTCATGAGCTTAGTGTATCAGTAATCTGGTTTTTGTGATGTCTGCATTTGGTTGTAGTATTACCATGGAAATTCTTGCGGTCCAACCTTGTCATAATATTATTTTCATGAAATCGATAGGAACGAGGTGCCAGGGATACATTTTATATTTTTTTTTTTTTTTTTGGTGACATTAATATGTCATGCATTAATTAATAAACATTCTTTGGGATAATAATTGTAACTTTTGTGACCATAAAAATGGGTCGTCGTATTTTATAAACATACTACAATGGACTTGATGACACAGTGGATAAATATATTTGTTGAAACTTACATTCATACTTAAACTAACCTATGAACTCACCAACTTTATGTTGACCGTTTTAAGCATGTTTTTCTCAGGTAAATTATATGCTCGGATTTCTTGAAGTGCATTGGAGTCTATACATAAGGCAAGCTTTTCATTGTGATGCAATTATGGGACAAATGTTTATCTTATAACAATACCAGATTTTATTAAATCAACAAATGTAAATTATCAAATGACACCTAGAGGTCGATTTCCTTGTAAACTAGTGTGGTGTAATATGAAGTACACCCAATGAGGCATTCCGGCGTTGTTTTGATTTTTTGGGGGTGTTACATTATACATACGTACACACAAGCACATAGTTCCTAAATGCATCTATATGAAGGTTCCTAGTTATAGTCTAGGCCAATCCACCTAGTTCTCTATAACCTTGGCTCTGATTACCAATCTGTCACACTCCGCCAAGGCGAAATCGCAAGGCATGATCAATAGGCATCATCACAACACAAGGCGTCAAAATAGAGAAAACTAAAAATGACTTTCAATAAACTTCAAGATCCAAAGCGTGTTATGACAACGCCCAAAACAAAAATCCAACATATAATGCATGAAGAACAAAACATGACAAGTTCAATTGAAAACAAAAAAAATAGATAAATCATAGACTCCGCATGCAAGCCTATGGTCCAGCTAACTCCTCTTCCTAACTCTTCACACGTTTTGCTCACCTGAAAATGATGCTAAAAACGTCAACATAATTGTTGGTGAGAGTTACAGGTTTAAGACTCACTTATGACACCGCGATCAACAAAAACAACATTTACGAACATATATGCTTGGCTATTCATCACAAAATAAATTCCATTATCTGGGTGGAATCATACCCTCCCATCCCAACAATATCTCCGTGTAAGACTGACCCACTTGACTAGCTAAGTCCGTTCGGGTCTCACTCAAGGTCATGTCAACCTCACATACACATGCCTTACCACAATTCTTATCACATAGCAATAGCACATAGCAATCATATAGTTCGACACTTAAAAACACATATCACGGTTCATAATTCAAAAACAGTTTTGCATCATTTCCATCCCAAAATATAAGTAAAAAGTGGGACTGTAAAACTCACCTTAATGCAAAGCAAATTCCAATTCATTTTCACTTAATCTAGCAAGAATCTAAAAAAACATACACACATATGTTACCATCGATTAGGTCACACACCCAAGTCGATGTAACAATCACAACGATGGATACTCTATATCCTATCTTGATTCAACTCTTTTATATACTCCTCATACTTGCTAACCTCAAATTACCTCACAAACTTTACTTCTCAACTTTCTGCTTTTTACTCAGTTTTTATAGTCACAAGATGACTCTAAATAAAATACTTAAACATCTAATTGGTTCTTCTACTCACACCCTATAGCTACCCAATGAGTTGTGAGCTTCTATGATTTTTGGATAAAAATAATAGTGAGTGTAACTATTTTATAAAAATTCAACATCACAAAGTGTCTAGAATTTGACCTGATTCGACCTTCAAAAAGTTTAGCTTGAGCAGACCCATTTAAACACTTAGGAAAATTCTACAAAAATTATAGAAAATCATAAACATCATGACTTGTGCAATGGGGACGCAAGCAAGCCCATTATTAAAAAGCTATTGATATGGTTTTTGACCTCACAAACACAACTCAGAATCTGCCTCGAAAACTCAGTTTTGACAACGAATCTTGTTTGATTAATTTGACTAACTTTCACTCACTTTTAATTCATGAAACCACTTGGGTTGGAAAGTAGACTCTCTGTAGTTAATTTTAGGCTTAAGAAAATCAATAAAATCTATCCGTATGACTGAGATATGACTCTCTCAAGATGACCTAAAATTCTGCCCAGATTTCTATTCCGAATTTAGCATAATTAACCCTAATTAACTTACCCATAACCCTAATTATTAACCCTAAAACGATTTTTGATGATCAAAAACTCTTAATTACATATTATTTACAATAACCTAATCCATCCTTAATGATTGTTACGTTAAATAAAATCAATTGAATTGAAAAAGGATTTAGAAAACATTACCTGAACTCTTGAAATCAAAACCCTAAAAAATTTTGGGTTTCCCTTTGTTCTTTGTGTTGTTCGCCGCCAAGGAGGAGAAGGAGAAAAAATGTGTTGGGTATTTGATTAAGTTATGATTTGTATTTATAGGCTTAGGAAAAGATAATTACCAAAAACAAGTTGTAATCAAATTGGGATTCTTTCCCTTTTTTCCCTTGTTCGGCCGATCCACACAACCACCCTTTTAATTATATTTTTTTTCTTTTATTTATTTATTATACATTTACTTTAATTCTAAGTAAAAACCTTTAATTATTTTGCTAAACCTTGAATTTTCTAACTAGTTTTCAAACTAACCTTCGATTCTAACTATTTTTAAAAATAGAAAGTACTCTACAATCTATAAAATACTAAACTAATATATATAATATGAATTACATATACATAGTACGTACATAGAATATTACGTACACGCCATTTGAAACTACGCAAAACTTTCAAATGATTTGATATCGTAAAACCTTTTTAGCTGTTTTCCAATGTTCCTTTCCCGGATTGGACTGATAACGTCCAAGCATACCCGTAATGTATGCAATATCAGGGCATGTTCATACTTGAGCATACGTAAGGCTTCCAACTACAGAAGCATAAGCTTTAAGTCTCATCTCTTCTTGTTCCAACTTATTCTTAGGACACTGGTATGCACCACATTTGTCACCCTTAACAACAGGGGCAACAGTTGGAGAGAAATTTTGCATGCTGTATTTCTTAAGGATTTTGTCAATATAAGCCCTTTAGGACAAGCCTAATATCCCACGAGACCTATCTCGGTATATTTCAATGCCAATTACATAAGAGGCTTCCCCGAGATCTTTCATTTCAAAATTTTCTAAAAGAAACCTTTTAGTCTCATACAACATATTTAAGTCATTACTTGCTAGAATAATGTCATCGACATATAATACAAGTATGACAAATTTACTCCTACTCAACTTAAGGTATATACATTTGTAGGATCGTTATTCCTCAATGAAACACTGATATACTGTCAACTATGCGGAATCTAGTTGGCAGTACTTATGAAGAACACACAACAGTTTCTCAAACGATTTCTTTTATAAACCTTTTGAATCTGCCTAACTTGCAGATCCCTAATACAATACTAACAATTCTTAACTTCGTGTTTTTCTATGTTTTTTTTCTATATTCTTCTAATATCTTCCTAGAGATCCTTTTATAAACATAAGGATAACCTCTAGTAGATGTACAGTCCTTGTATATCATAAACTCTAATTGATGCTTATCACTAATAACTGTTACAAGATAAATGCTAAAACAACCGTTTAAACTTTATAGTTCCTATATCCACGGCAGTACTTCGATCTTTGACTGGCAGTACTTTGACTTTCTATTTAGCAGTACTTTGATCTTTCATTTAGCAGTACTTTGACCTTTTGACTTGTATTTCCCAACAATCCTCCCCTAACTTGAATTCTACTTGCTTGACTTCAAGTTTCTTGATAGTTGGTCTTCTTTGTTAAGCATCAGTCTGTCTTGTCATTTAAGCAGTACTTGCCTTCAATCTTTTTAAGCTTCATCCTTTGAGCAGTATCTTGTACACAATCTGTTTGAGTATCTTGAAATAAAACCTCTTATCTTGAACATAAACATTTCTTCAAAAATCTTTGTCTTTGCATCAAACAGATTGTTCTTCTTAGCAACATGTCTTCGCAGCAACATGAATGGATTTGATGAGCCTTTACCAAGTAGCCATTCACTCTTGGGCTAGTCAGTTCTTTGGTACCTAGAAAAGGTAATAATCCATGATGAACTGAAAATCACTTCAACACTCAGAACATGAATCATAGTGTGTTGAGTACTATATGACTTTTGGTAAGTCATTACAACCATAAACGGATTTGATTAGTCTTTACCTGTAGCCGTTTGCTCAGGACTAGTCAACTCTCAGTAATAAAACATTGGTGAGTTGAGGACCATATAGTTTTGAGCAAACTATTAAAGCTATCAACGGATTTGAGTTCTCTTTACCAAAAAGCCGTTTGCTTTGGAGTAGCCAATAATTCAGTGTAATACCATGGTGTATTGATCACCATACAATTTTTGGTAAATTGTCAACCATCAACAGATTTGAGATGTCTTTACCAAAACTGTTTGATTTGGACTAGTCAATTCTTATGTTTGTAAGACATGGTGAATTGAATACCATTTGCTGTGTGGTGGTTAACCAACACTCAATCCCTTAAAACAGTTTGACATTCAAATATCTGTGCCTTAAATCTTTTTGCACACTCAAATCTTCACAATATTTCAAAAACAACTTTTTAACTAGCAGTACCTTCATCAAGGTACTGTTTGTTTTACACTAGCAGTACTTTAAACAAAGTACTGCTTTGTTCACAGTTAAGTCTGTTTATCAAAGTAAGATATATATATAAAGAAAATTTTGATAAAACATACCAGTTGTTTAAGAATTGTCACCATCTTCAGTTGTCCACAAGATGAACAGATGTATCAAAGTGATGGCTGTCTCAGTCTCATCTTCAACTTCCATGCCATGATCTAGCATCCTTATCATCAACTCTCTTGATAGAGGATATCTTCTTTCAGCCAGCATGTGAATCATAGTGCCATCTTCTATCTCTAGTGTATGCACTCCTGAAGATTCATGAAACCTCCATCTTATGATTTCCCATTCTTCTTGATCCTTCCAGAAGTCATCATCACTTGATTCAGCCGTCTCCCAAATAATGGTTAGATCACCTAGAAGCATCAAACCTAAGCCGGTTGGAGGAATGTGCTCATAATAGTCTTCAACAACTCGATATAGGTGATATAAATCCTGTCTATCTAAGATATGCAGTATCTCCCATAAAGTATCAAAAGCCCTAAAATGATTATTCTCTCTGTGAATGATAAGATACTCTCCATCAGGTGAATCAATAACTTGGAGCTCTGTAATCATGGAGATTCCTTCTAATGACTCTCTATCTTGTGCATTCTTTTCAAAGTCCACAACCCTAAGATAGTTTCTAAGCTCATCAATTGTTTCTGTTCTCAACTTAGGCTTCTTTGATGGCTGTTCTTCAGATATTGTAGCTTTCCTTTTCCTTAAGAGTCTTTTTGCTTCTCTTTCCTTCAACATCTCCCTTTCTTTCTCTGAATCCATTGGAATAAAGTCTTTGAAGGAGTCTTTAATAGATGCTTGAACTTTGTCATACAATTCCTTCATCTGTGGATACTTAAGTTTTTGCAAATTTTTGTATCCTTGACCTTTTAAGAAACTCATCATTTGATTTCTTTCTTGAGCAAGAGAAGTAGGTTTCCTCAAAGTAGTCTTTGGCTTTGTTTTCTTCAATTCTTCAAACCTCTTTCTTTCTTCTTCTGCATCCCACTCAGCTTGAATTTTTCTAGCAACCTCCTCATCATTTGTAGTTTCCAAGGCTCTGATTTGTTGAAGAGTTAATTTCTTCTTTTTAGGTTCTTCAACCAGTATCCCTTTGCCTTTGTCTTTAGGATCAGTACCTTGAGTTGGCTGTTGAGGTTGAGTTTGTATGGGACCAGGAATGCTCAAACCTCTTGGTCTAGAAATAGAAACAAGAACTTCAGCAGCATTATGTTGTTCTTCAGAGTCCATAACTTGAATTGGACGGAGTGGGCTTGAAGGTCCTGCTTCCTCCTCAAAATTTAGGATCCTTGGAGTAATAGTACCCTGTCTAGCAGTACTTTGAGTTGTCTCCAAATCCAGTTCTTCTGTGTCTCCACTCTTTACATTAGAAGCTTCTTTCTCCTCAATATTAACTTCTTCAGTCTCATCACTTTTTCTTTCCAAATCAGGAGTAACAGCAGCATCTTGATCAGCAGTATCATCAAAGAAAGGATGTGCTAAATCTTCTTCTTGAACCTTGTGCTCTTCAGACAAAATTCCTTTATCCTGATTCCTCCCCAATTTGACTGAAGACACTTTCTTCTTATGCCTCTTGCTTCGTCTCTTTTGCTTCTTAAGGTTTTGATTCTCTAACCAAAGAGCATGATATTTGACCACTGGCTTGACGAATTTGGACAATTTCTTGAGCTTGGCTTTGAGCTTGAGTATTTGTTTAGCTTGAGAAAGAGTTTGCTTTTTGAGTCTCCTAACTTCCCTGTTCAAAGCATATATATCTAAAAGTCCCTCATCTCCTCCAGATGTTTGAAACACATCTGTGGGAGTATAATCATTGGGAGATTTAGGAATAGAAGCAGCATCATGAGGTTCAGCCGTACCTTGGAAGTCAGCAGTCCTTTGTAGTTCAGCAGTCCCTTGAGAGTTAACAGTATCATGGAAGGAAGCAGTACGTTGTACTGAAGCAGTACGTTGAGAATGAGCAGCACTTTGAGAATGAGCAGCACTTTGAGTTGGAGTGCCTTGAGCATCCCTTGCTGAACTTGCAGCCCTAGAATGAGGACTAGTACTCTGTGCTTCCTCCGCTGCCAATGCTGAGACTACTTCTAACATAGATGGAGTCAAGGGTGTAATCCTACAGGAGAACTTAGTACTATGCTTCCTCATAAATGTAAACACCTTGGAAGGAAGAGAAACGGATGGTATAAAGTCCTGAGGTCTGTCTACTCCCTCTAACTGTTTGTTCAAAAACAATTGAACGAACCTAGGATACATAAGAAAAGGTGTACCATTTGAAATATGTCCTAGCATCCCAGTTAGAATCATCAAAGAGAAATTAAACTTTTGGTTTGTGGCTAGACCTACAAGAGCAGAGGCAATGTTTGTTCCAAATTGTTCCCATGAAGTGCTCTTAGGACTAAGGCAGTGAAGTAATACATGGACCAAGTACTTCCACTGTGGGCTAAATAACGGTTTAGAGAAAGTGAGTTGTGCTAAGTTACCCTCGTAGCCAATATCTCTGAGCACGTCCCAAATGACTTGCTTAGGAAAGCAATCAACTCCATTTTCATCATCAAAGAGTAGGTCAGCTCGAATGGTTGCTTCAGAAATCAAAATCTTCTTGCCAGCTACCTTGGCGCGGATGTGAGGTACGTCATTGATCACTTTGAGAGTAGCGGTAGCCCAAAATTGTTGAAGCCATGGACCAATAAGATCAGGATCAACCAACAAAGAGTAATTAATGGAGCAGCCAGTGAGAAAGTCGATGATTTGATAAAAATCAGCATTCTGAGCCGTCTTTTCCACACACGCAATCATGTTGTGCTTGTTACAAGAGCGAATGTTTGCCATTTGAAGGGAAATTAATGTGCGTCGGAGGTTGTAATTTAAAAAGTTATGAAAGAAAAGAGATAAAGTGAGAGAAAAATGCAATTCAGTTGAGTATTTATAGGTTGCGTTGGATAACTTATGAAGTTACCGTTGGAAATACGTTTTTAGCGCAAAAACGTACGTTTGACCGTTGACCGAACGTTAGAACAGTACTTTGTTGTCTAAGCAGTACTTTCTAAGGCAAGCAGTACTTTGAGTTGGATTAGCAGTACTTTCAACACAAAAAGATGTCCAACTCAAATATGTGCAACGACAACCCTTCAACTTTGCAAACTATCTCTTCAAATCATCAAACCTCTGAAAAATCATTCTTAATCCTCCCTCAATATAGGCTAGAGTGCTTCAAAAATCCAATCTAACAAACAGTACTTTACTTGATCAAATCTGTACTATTAGTGATCCTCCCTCAAGATGCTATGGGATCATCATTCCCAATGTTACACCAAAAAAAGTTATATCTTGCCAAGTCAAAAGCTTTGTGAGTAAATCTGTACAATTGTCACTCAGTATGACCTTGACTACATTAAGAGCCTTTGCTCTAACAGTTCTCAATGAAAGTGATGTCGGAATCTGAATATGCTTGGTCTTTGAGTGAAAAACAGGATTCTTCACAATGCAAATGGTGCTTCATTGTCTTTATGGATTTCAGTGTTCTTGAAGTAAATCCATAATCAAGTAGTTGATTTTGCATCAAAGATGAGCACAACAACTTGAGCCGCTAGATATTTGCTTCTGTTAGAGGAGATAGCCACAATGGTTTGATATTAGCATTGCCAAGAACTAGTCTTCTTCCAAGATACTGACATCCTCCTGACGTTGATCTTCTATCATGGTTGTCCCCGGCATAGTCACTGTCCGAAAAAGCTTCCAAATGAAAAGGAGAGTCTTTAGGATACCATAAACCCAAATTAGGTTGATGTTTGAGGTACCTAAAGATCCTTTTGACGGCATGCAGGTGAGAAACCTTTGGAGTGACCTGAAATCGTGCACACAGACAAACAGCAAACATTATGTCTGGTCTTGAAGCAGTTAAGTACATGAGGCACCCAATCATTGACCTATAAGTATGTACATCAACATCTTCACCCTCTTCATCTTTTCCAAGAGATTTATGAGCTTCAATTGGAGTAGATGCTGGCTTAATGGTTCTAAAGTCAAACTTGTTGAGAATATCTTTCACATATTTGTCTTGACTTAGAAAAATACCACCATTAGATTGCTTGACTTGAAGCCCCAAAAAGAAGGTGAGTTCACCCATGGAACTCATCTTGAACTCTTTTTGCATAAGTTCTTCAAAATCCTTCACCATAGAAGACTTGGTGGATCCAAAGATAATATCATCTACATACACTTGTACCAACATGATATCTCTTCTATCCTTCTTAATAAACAGAGTTTTATCAATAGCCCCTCTCCTATATCCATGCGTCAAAAGAAAAGTGGAAAGTCTTTCATACCATGCTCTTGGGGCTTGATGCAGGCCATAAAGTGCCTTGACAACTCTGTAGACCTTGTTTGGATGAGCAGGATCTTCAAAACCTGGAGGCTGTTTTACATACACCTCTTCTGTGATATTGCCATATAAAAATGCACTTTTGACATCCATCTGATAGACAGTAAAGCCCATGAAGGATGCAAAAGCCAAAAAGAGTCGGATTGCTTCAATTCTGGCAACTGGTGCAAACACTTCATCATAATCCACACCTTCCTCTTGTCTGTACCCTTGTGCAACCAGTCGTGCTTTGTTCTTGATAATAGTACCCCGTTCATCTCTCTTGTTTCTAAAAACCCATTTAGTTCCAATCACTCGCTTGGTGTTGGTCAGAAGCACTTTCTTTAAGCTTTCTTCTTGTGAGAATCCCAGCAGTACTTTTACCAATAATTTGACTTTGAGGATGAATCTTATGAATTCTAAGTGTAGGAGTAGAGGTGACATCAATGGTAGGATCCATGTTGTTGTAGTCAGCCGCTCCACCTTCCTCAGTGTCTGTATTTTCATCATCAAAAGAATTTGTAGAGAAAACACCATCTTTTGGAACATCATCATCAGAATCTGTAGGTGTATTACCAGTACTTTGAGAAGGTGTGTTAGCAGTACTTAGAGTGAAAGTACTGTTGACATGTTCTTTTCCCTTTGCAATAGATATTCTCCTCTTTTCCTCTTCAAAAGCAATCCTTTGATCATCATTATGAGCTTTGGCAAGAGATTCTTGATGCATCAAACTTACAAGCTCATCATGTAAAGCTTGATCTTCAGATGACAATTTAACTTCTTTTGCAGCAGTACTTTCCACTGGAGGCATATACTGAGTGGTATGAATAATGAATTGCTGGTCATCCATATCTTCAACATCATCACAAGATATTCCTTGTTCTTTAGAATCAGCATAGTTTTCTTTCCTTACAGGAATGTAATTCATGGATGGAGTTAGAAAATCGTTTAGCCCATCTAGGATCGTTTTACAGATAATATTGAACACGCAGCGGAATAATAAGAAAGCAATATTA